>CAUYRH010113188.1:0-12572 GCA_963574655.1 Perodicticus potto | reverse complement strand
CCCTGCGGGCAGCTCTCCATAGTAGATTTCCCGTCCCACGGCCTGCGTGATCTTCGAGATTGTCGATGACCACTCCCAGAGCCAGTGTGCACTTTGAGATGGTCGATGACCACGCCCACGCCCAGCGTGCACCCGAGAATGTCGATGACCACGCCCACACCCAGCGTGCACTTTGAGATTGTTGATGACCACGCCCACACCCAGCGTGCACCTTGAGAATGTCGATGACCACGCCTACACCCGGCATGCACTTCGAGATTGTCGATGACCACGCCCACGCCCAGCGTGCACGGTGAGAATGTCGATGACCATGCCCAAGCCCGGCACGCACCTCTAGAATGTCAATGACCACGCCCACGCCCACGCCCGGCACGCACCTCGAGAATGTCGATGACCACACCCACGCCCGGCACGCACCTCGAGAATGTCCATGACCACGCCCACACCCGCACGCACCTCTAGAATGTCGATGACCACGCCCACGCCTGGCACGCACCTCTAGAATGTCGATGACCACGCCCACGCCCGCACGCACCTCGAGAATGTCGATGACCACGCTCTCCTCCGCCTGCCGCGAGCTGCGCACGTCCTGCAGCACCAGTGCGTAGCGCACGCCGCGCGGGTCCGACTGGTACAGGTTGTAGGTGTCCGCCTGGTACCACTCCTGCACCGCCACGAACACCTGGTTCTCGTCCGTGCTGATGATCTGCAGGTCCTGAGGGGACAGGGGCGGGTGCAGGGTCAGAGACGGGTGGCAGAAGGAGCTGGCGGCAGAGTTCTGCTACCTCCCTGGGCCTCCGTGCACACACCTCTAAGGTGGGGGTGACGCTGGGACCCTCTGTACGCAGTGTGGGACGGTGGCTGGGGCGCCTCCTCCTGGTCTGTCACCGGGCATCTGTCCCCCTGGCTAGCGGTGGGAGGAGGCGTCATTCCTCCGTGCACCCCCAGATGGGATGGTCAGGGTGACTCGGGTGAGAGCTGGGTACCCCCATCAAGAATCTCGGGGAGCCCTCAGCTCCTTCACTCATTCCTCACATGTTTGTTAGGCACTTAAATGTGCCAGGCTCATTTCAGGCACGGGGACACTGCGGGGAACCAGACATTGTCCTTACCCTTTTGCAGCATGTGTCAGGCAGGAGAACGTCTTGGATTAATCCACTCGGGCTGCAGGCCCCAGGTGGCAGGTATACCACCAGGGGCCACTCGTCTGTGCCCACCCCACGGCACCACTGGCTCCAGGATAACCTCGGCTCCTTGTTTTCCTTCCCCCTACCCCCGTGTGTGCAAGCCACGTGGAGTGGCATCCACACAGGACCACGTGGAAGCTGTAAGTAGCTTTTCTCCTGCAGCCTCTACAACTTTGCCTTCTATCACCTGGAAACTTGTATTGCCCTTCTGACAATACAGCTGCGAAGATACAGCAACGGAGGACACCACCGGCCGCGTGGCTGGGGCAGTCCGGGGTGGTCTCACTCTACACTTTCTCAGCTTAGGGGAGAGTCACCATTTTTCTGTGAAGTAACAGACCGAGTCCCTACTCTGCCGGGTGGAGTGCGGTCTTCAGCAGGGGGTGAGGGACCAGCTTCCCAGCAGGTTGCTCAGGGCTGGACTCCTGGGCACTGAGGCTGGACCCTGCCTCGCACTGCCTGCCTGTCCCCTGTGCGACGCAGGCTTGAAGGGCTCCAGAAGAGGGGTGATGTTGGGAAGCACTGACCATGCACCCCCAGAGAGGGAGGACCTCCAGCTGCCCAGGAGGTCACGACCAAACACACAGAAACAACTGGGAAAAAACACGACCCAACACACAGAAACGACTGGGAAAAAGACTGGCACAGCCAAGAAAGGAACACAGGAGGGGACTAGGGCTTGGTGGGTGGGTCCCATCTGTGTGATGGGATGACAGAGTGACGTGTGTGAGCAAGGTGCCTGCAGCCAGCAGGCTTGTCACTGCTCTCCTCTCCCGCCTCGGCACTCTGCCCCCATTTATTGGCCTGTCTTCTGGTCCATGCCATGGCAGAGACTCGGACCCTGCAGTCAGTTTGCCCTGCGTGGGGTGACTGGGGGTCTGGGGAGAAGGGCTGATTGGCATCACCTGCATAACCAGCATTCAGGATTTACAATCATTTTGCATTCATTCACTAATTTTCACTTTGTCTCCTCTGTGCCTGAGTAAATACACTGCAGAAGTGTTTTTGAAAATCTAGGAAACCAAGAAAAATATATAAAGTGTCTCAAAGTTACTTTCGCTGCCATCCTAAAGACAATTTCTTTTAAATGTTCATTTTTAATTATCATGGGTACATGTCATATGTTTATAGGACACGTGTGATGCTTTGATATGGGCCCACAATGTGAGTCAATCCCATCAGAGTGACCGAGGTGTCGTCACCTCAGGTATTTATCACTCCTCTGTGTTAGCAACATTCCAATTCCACTCTTTTAGTCACCTTAAAGTATGCCCTAACTTACTGTTGATGATAGTTAACTAGATTTTCAGTCTACCTAATTATCCACTGTATTTTTGCGCTCATTAACCATCCACACTTTATCTCCCCTCCCCAGCCTGTGGTACCCATCATTTGACTCTCTGCCTCCAGAAGATCAGTTGTTTTAATATTCAGCTTCCACATGTGAGTGAGGACATGGGAGATTGGTCTTTCTGTGCTTGGCTTATTTCACTTCATGTAACGTTCTACTGTTCCACCCATGTTGTTGCAAATGGCAAGATTTCCTTCTTCGTTGTGGCTGTGTGATATTCCAGTGTGTATATGTGTGTCACCGTTTCTTTATCCAGTGATGGACACCAGGTTGATTCCTAGCTTGACTATTGCGACTAGTGCTGCAGTAAAGATGGGGGTGCAGACACCCAATTCCCTTCCCTTTTGTGTATATATATGTGTGTGTGTATCCAGCTGTGGCGATGCTGGGTCCAATGGCAGTTCTCTTTTTAGTTTTTCACTGCTCTGCACAGTGGCTGCCCTAATTATACTCCCACCAACCCTGTTCACGGCTCCCCTTTCTCCACATCCTCAACTGCATTTGTTCCAGTCTTTCTGATAAATGCTATTTTAACTGCGGTGAGATGGTATCTCATCGTGGCTCCGAGTTGCGTTCTCTGATAACTAATGATGTTAAGCGTTCTTTCATGTATCTGGTGGCCAGTTGTATGTCTTCTTCTGAGAGACGTCTATAGAGATATTTTACCCATTTTTAATTTAATTTAATTGTTTTATTTTTAGACAGAACCTTGCTCTGTTGCCCAGGCTGGAGTGCAGTGGTGTCATCATAGCTCACAGCAACCTCAAGCTCTTGAGCTTAAGTGATCCTCCTGCCTCAGCCTCCCTACTAGCTGGGACTAGAGGCACATGCTCTGCCCATTTTTTAATCAGATTATTAGATTTTTTTCCTATTTAGTTACTAGAGCTCCTTCCTTGCTGGAAGGAAACACCAAGGTGGCCAATGTTATTAGGTACAATTAGGTTTGCTTATAAGTAACAAAAACAGGCAGGAAAAAAAAGGCAACTGAAATAAGATCGATAAATATAGAATTATATTATTAAAATATAATTATATGTTCTAATTATTAATCAGTTGTCAGATGGGTAGTTTGCAAATATTTTCTCCCCATTCTGGGGATTGGAGAGACCTAATATTAATATTTTAAAATGTTTATGTTTGGGCTTTTTCCCAGTGTGATTCATATATTTTATGTATAGTTTATAGCTTATTCTTTCACATTATATGAGGAATATTTTCCTCTGCATTAAAGTTATTTATAAATACTTCTTTTAATGATCGCATGATATTCTACTTTGTGGGCACGCTATATTCACTGAGCCATTTCCCAATTGGTAAACATTTAGTGTTTTCAACATTATTGCGAGACAGTCACGAACATTCCTATACGTAGATGTCTACTTTTCTGGTTATTTCTTTACCTTACATTCCCAAGAAGGGAAATCACTGCCATGGAGTTAGGAACATTTTGAAAACTCACGTTACTTGTTGTTAAATTGCTGTCCTGAAAGTTTTTATTAGTTTCTTCCCCACAAGCAGGGTTAGAGGCACTCATTTCATGTTACGTGTGCTAATATTGAGAATGGCCTTTTAAAAATACTTGCTGATTGGGCGGCACCTGTGGCTCAGTGGAAAGGGCACCGGCCCCATATACCAAAGGTGGTGGGTTCAAACACGGCCCTGGCCAAACTGCAACAAAAAAATAGCCAGGCATTGTTGTGGGCGCCTATAGTCCCAGCTACTGGGGAGGCTGAGGCAAGAGAATCACCTAAGAGCTGGAGGTTGCTGTGAGCTGTGATGCCACAGCACTCTACCAAGGGTGACATAATGAGACTCTGTCTCTAAAAGAAAAAAAAAAACAAAACTCTTGATTATAGAGTTACAAATAATAGAAAGTTTTTTTGCTTATTGTTACATTAATTTTTTTTCTATTTGAGAAAAGAAACAAACTTTGTTGGCATGATTTTTAAACAAAAGATATAAGAAATATTCACATATATGTATATGTGATTGTATATCACTGTATGGCTGGAGAAATATGTGGAAGGAAACACCAGGGTTGCCGGTATTTATTACCAGGTCAAACTAAGTTTGCAAAAAAAAAAGGGCAACTGAAATAAGATAGAAGCTCACTTCTCTCCTATGTAAAAGGAGTCTGGAAGTTGACAGTTCAGTGTGGATGTGCCACAGAGTCACCAGGGACAGAGGCTCCTTCCAGATCACCACTCCCTGTCCCAGGATGTGGCCCTTGTCCCCATGGTCCAAGATGAGTGCTGGCACTCAAGTGTCATACTGACATGGGAGGCAACAGAGAGGAGGGGAGGAGAGGAGCTTTTGACTAGAAGGCTCTCTGGTGTTGCACAGGGCAATTCCATTAGCATCTCCTTGGCCAGATGCTGGAAGCATGACCACATGTAGCTGCAAGGGAAGCTGGGAAATGCAGTCTTCCAGTGGCAGACAAGGTACCTGCTAAAGTTCGGTGTTGGTTAACTAGAATGAAGGGGCAGAAGTCTCCAAGAGTTTCCTAAAGGAAGCAAGGCAGGCAAGGAAAGGAGGAATAAAGAGGCAAGCATGCAGAAATGGTATTATCCATGTATATAAGACTACATTCATATCTTTATACTATATTGCACTTTAATACATACATATTGTTCTGTTAGTTACAGAGAGTACATTTTGAAGGAGTAATTTTTGGGGGAAAGTTTAAAAACAGTACTAGTAGACATGATGGGGGAAATTTCTGCATAGATGTTTATACAGAATTCATGGCACGCCCTTTTAGACAGCTACAGGAGCTGTGATGTCAAAATTCTTTCGGCACTTTGAATTTGTCAGCTCACAGAGTGCTGGCCTTCAGGGCTCCTGATGAGCGGTCTGTTGATTATCATATTATCACTTGTGTGTGACAAGTCACTTCTCTCTTGTGGCTTTTAAGATTCTCTCTTTGTCTCTGTCATTTCATAGGTTGACTGTGTGTCTTGGTGTGGGTCTGCCTGTGTTTATTCTGCTTGGGGTTGGTTAAGTTTTAGGTAGTTACATTCATATCTTTAATCCATTTTGGGGAAATTTTCAGCCATCATTTCTTCAAATGATCTCCCTGGCCCATCTCTCTTCTTTTCCTTCTGGAATCCCCACAATGCATATGTTGATCTGATAATGTCTGATAATGTCCAAAAGGTCCTTTAGGCTCTGTTCACTTTTATTTGATCTTTTTTTCCCTCTGTTTCTTTGACTTGATAATTCAATCGCCCTATCTTTAAATTCCCTCATTCTTTCTTCTGACCTTCAAATCTGCTTTTGAATCCCTCTCATGAACTTCTCAATTATTCTTTTTGGCTCCAAAATTTCTTTTTGGTTCCTTTTTACATTCTCATCGCTTTATCACCATTTCCACTTTGTCCACATATCATTTTCTTGCTCCGTCCATGTTCCTCTTTAGCTCTTTGATCATCTTTAAGACCGTACATCACAGCATTGTCCAGTAGATCTGCTACCTGGTCTTTCTCAGGGAAGGTTTTTTTTTTTTCTTGGAATGCATCCTCCTTTCCTGTTTCTTTGTGTGCCTCATACTTCTTTTATATTGAAAACTGAATGTTTGAATCTGATGTCCAATTATATGGTAACTCTGAAAATTAGATTGCCCCCTTTCTGCAGAGCTCGCCCTCTCCTGCTTTGATTTTTGACTGCTGTAGGACGTCTCTGTACCGAGGGTCGCCTAACATGTAAACCTGAGGTCTGAGGTCTTTTGTGAGCTGCACTTTCCCCTGGGCATGCATGGTGGCTTTCTCAGTTCTCCCACATATAGTAGAACCTCCACAGTTGACCACCTCCCTTCACTGACCACCTCCTTAAGTCGCCCTAATTACACATGTCCTCGATGGAATTTCCTTACAGTGACCACCCCCGTATGTTGAGTGTTACAGTCCTTTGGGTGGTCAACTTGCAGGGGTTCTACTGTATATGGTTGCTTTTAAGGCACTAGTCCTTAAATGTCTGGCTCCCAAAGGGGAAACTAAAAGGGGAAAAATAGGCTCCAGTCCTTTAAATCCCCTGGAAGCCACTTCGGGTAGTGGTGATTGTATCGACGGCTGCCTATCTGGGTGTCTCCACCTCCACAATCAGATCAGAAGCAATCAGCAATCAGCACAGACCCCAGTACTTGCAGAATGAGGTTCTCACTGCCCACCTGGCTCCTAAAAGCTGTGTGCAGGCTGCCCCAGAAACACAGCACGTGCCTGTCACAGGGCGAGGTATGGGGGTGGGCAGCCTTCACCAGGCTAAGAGCTATAATTTTTTAGACAGTTACAGGAGCTGTGATGTCAAAATGAACCTTGATATACCATCCAGGCCTTCACTGCAAGCCTTCGAATAGACTCCAGAGTTCCAGAATAGTTGCAGGGGACAGATTGTACAATTAGATTGCTGTCTAGGTGGGGAGATGGCTTCCTCTTCCGCCATATCCCCTGGTGTCTCTTCCTCTTCTATTCTTATGGTTTATGAATACTAATTTACTTTAAATACATTTCTTCCAAATTCAGGGATATTTTACTTTAAGTTTGCATTTACCCATTCTTATGCACATTTTTATATAACTGATAGTTATTTAGATTTTTCTTCTCTCATGTTTATAGATTTGACCTATATTTTCCCTCTGTTAAGAAACCTTTTTAGATACAATCATTACAAGTAAATGATTCAAGCAAAGGATACCACTAAATATAAGAAATGTTTACCCTTCATAGTTTTCACAGATAGGTAAATTAAAACACCAGAATGGTATCCTTTATGTCCTTTAACATAGAAGAAAAATAGAAAAAAATAAACGATAAGGACGGCACCTGTGGCTCAAAGGAGGAGGGCACCAGCCCCATATGCCGGAGGTGGCGGGTTCAAACCCAACCCTGGCCAAAAACTGCAAAAAAAAAAAAAAAATAAATAAAAATAATAATAATAAAATAAAATAAATAAACGATAAAACACAAAAGCTGACAAAGCTGTGTTGAAACTGATCTGTTCTAACTTTGTTGGTGGTAGGGCGGAACTCTTCTAGAAAGCAACTAAGCTGCACAAATATTTAGATCCTTAGTCTCAGAGTTCTTCCAAGACTTTAACAAAGTTAAAGAGAAATACCTGCAGGCACGAATACATTCATTGCAGCACTGTTTATAATTATGAAACATGGAAACGACCCAAATGTCCAAATGAGAAGAGCATGGCTTAGCCCAACAAGCTACAGTCTTCTCCGCTGCAGGTTCTGAGGCATTTAGGCTGGAGATCACGTATCCCTGGAGGACGAGTCTCAGGCTGCACGGTCCTGAAGAGCAGGCTGCAGAGGTGATTAGGCTACGTTACAGTCACCTCGGCACATGGCCAAGGACTGCGGGGTGGGGGACATGAACAGACAGACGAGAGAGGGAGGTTTGCGGGTGAGCCCCCTACAGCTCCGACTTCTATTGTTTTCACCACGTTACTCGGGCAATTAGAAAAAGAAAAAACTTGGGGATGGCTGAGGAAACAAGCAAGAGTTACAAATTCACCACAAAACTACAAAATCTGATTAGGAAACTCCATCAGCCAGTTCTGCAAGTTGATGACGAGCAATCCTGGGTTGGGGTGCTCTCCTGAGCTGGGTGAAGCTCTCAGCAGCATAAGCTGTGGTCTCGAAGACTCCACAGGGCTCTGGGGTCCCTGTTTCCTGGATAGCAATGATCCTCAACTGCCTGTCACTGGTCCTGGGCATGGACCCCTGAGCTAGGACCCTGAGAGGCATTGCAAATGCCACCTGCTCTGAACCCATCCCTGGTCTTCCCTGTAGACTGAATGACATGAAGCTGGGTCTGTCAGTTCTGTTGCCCCGCAATGACTCTGGGACGAACCTTTTATTAGAGCCTCACGATTCTTTTCAATGACCTCCAGTGTCCATAGAAATGAGGGGAGAGGGAAGCTCGTGTGAGATGCACACGGCTGCCGGCTGCAGTGGGGGATGTTCCAGGATGCCTCCTACACAGCTCACTGCCGACTGAGAAACACACTGTGACATCGTGTCTGCAGACAGGGATGCCATCACTCAAAGTCACAGGCATCCTGACTTGCAGCCATAAGCACTAGTGAGGAAACAGTCTGACCTCTGGTCCAGCTACTCCCACGCCCGTTGCCAGAGGGGAACAGGAAGGACCCTAGTGTGAGCCCAACCCCCAGCTGTGCACCTCCCTCTGCAACGTGGGAGGGTCCCGATGATGCCACCGCCCCTACGGCCGAGGGACAGCCTCCCACGTGCTGAAACAGTCTCTCAACCCCAGGGATGCCAACTCCCTTGGTCTGAAATGAAGCCATTAGCTTTCAATTTGCTCCACCAAGCCTGAAGTTAATCTAGAAAGTTTGCTCCATTTTTTTTATCTTGGCCTTTCTATCTTCTCCTTTTCCTTTTTGTTTTTTAGGAGAAGTTTTAAGAAGCCCTCCTGGTCTTTTCCTATCTCTGGTTCAGGAGAGGTTTGCTGGTGACCGCCCAGAAGCTCATGTGCCAAGGACTTTACACCAATCCCCAGTCCTCGGGCTTGGAGGACCCCATGCAGTGGTGTCCCCTCTTCCACCCACACTGTTCAGCCCTCCATGGAACTGCTTCTCCGCTACGCTTCCCAAAGCCGCTCTATTCCCTTTGGGCTTCAGATGAAATGCCCCGTCTAGGAGACACACACACTAAACCAGCCACACGCCCTCATGTACACACGTGTCCTCCATTACTCTCCGCCCCTCGTCCCCTTCACGGCACAATCCCAGCTTGCGATTATTTCATAGACGTTCTGTCTCCCTGATCTTCTGTTGTCCTCTGAAAACCGGGGAGCAGGAGCAGCCCCCGCACCCCGGTCCTCAGCTGTAGCATCACCTCACAGCACAGTTTCTGGGTTATATTCGGTGCTCAATAAATGTGTGTGGAGGCAGGGGCGCCTCAGACTGTGCTTCTATGTGGGACACGATGTGTAAAGCACAGCCTTGGAATGTTCCCTGGCAGGGAATGTGGCCTGAGGCGGGGCTGACGCCCCCGGGCCTGAGTTTGAGACCTGCTTTTGTGTCTTAACTAGCTGTGTGATCTCAAACCGGCTCCTTTAGCCTCTCTGAACGTCTATCACCCACCTCTGTAAAGTGGGAGGGTCAGGAGGGTGGAGCTCAAAGGCAGGGGCAGGGTTGGGGCAGATCTATCCTGAGATCCCCCTTGCCCAGGCGAGGGGAAGGACATAACATTAATTAAACACCCACTTCGTGCCAGGCACCATACTAGGTAGCTGGAATGCAGAGGTGTATGAAACAGGAACAGAAATTGTCCCCACCCCGGCAATACTGGCTGAAAAGAGGAGACAGGGACAGAAGCAGGGGTACCCAGCCCCCTGGGCATCAGGAAGAAGGGTGGGATAAGAACAGAAAACTAAAGCCTAAACCAGGGCAGCGGTGAGTGACACTTCTCCGGAAATCATATGTACAAGATTCTGGCGAAAGTCAAACCAGGCAAAGGGCAGGGCTTGGCAGAGGCCCTAAAACAGGTGGAGGCTGGGGACAGCTGAGGCTGGAAGGGGCTGCGTTGGCTGGAACGGAGGGCGTGTGGGGAGAGTATTCGGAGGAGCATGGCCACACTTGTTCTGGGCCCTTCTGACCTGGGACCACCGAGCGCCTCCACACCCGTAGGCGTGGGGTCTGGCCACAGGGCCAGGTCGCATGGGGGAGCCACTCTTACCTTTGGCAATGCGTACTTCGGCAGCTTCATCAGCACAAATTCACTGCGACGATAGGAGACATAGTATTTGGTCCGATTTGCTGATGTTGCCTAACAGGAGGGAAGAAACAGATTTTAAAGGGGCTTACTTTCCTGTCCAGTCAGATTCCAATGAATGAAAAACCATACCTTGCATTCAGCTGGTGAAGATGCCCTTTAACTTTCACCTCTTCTGCTTGAAATGGACAGACTCCTAGTCATCTCTCGAAGCCCCATATTAAAGGCCTTTCCTCCGGGAAGTCTTCCTCCACTTCCTACAGTTAGAACTAACCTCTTTTCCCATGCTCTCAGCCTACTCCCCTACATCCAAGTTATGGAATACAATGGAGAAAGTTCTGTTTCCCAGATCTTTTTAAAAAGGCACTTTGGTGGGCCACTGGGTGGAGGAGGCGACAGGCCAAAGATAAATTCAAGTCACAAAAAGTGACCACCAAACCACTAGGTATCATAAGCAAAACCAGAGATAACACTTCCTGAGCACGGCCGCGTGGCCAGGGGGCTTTACCCTGGGCAGTTCATTCGATCCCATGATAAACAGGAGAAAGGGAGGCACAAAGGTCCAACTTGTCCCCTAGATAGTAGAAGAGCCAGAAGAAGGGCCTCTGCTCTTCAGGGGACAAGGGGAAGAAGGTAGGACGGGAAGGAGTAGGGGCTGGCTAGAGGGGACAGTTTCCTGCCCTGCCGAGTCTCACTGTGTGTGTGTGGGTGTGCCGTGAGTGTGACTGCGTGCCTGTCATGTGTGTTCTCCATGTGCATATGTGGGCGTGCATCCTGTGCACACGTGTGAATCGTGTAGGAGCCCACGTGTGCACATGTGTGTGCATGCGTTAGTGTGCATTGGCAGCACGGTGCTGTGCCCAAGAGCACAGACGCGGTCTGGGTTCAGATTCTAGCTCCGGCCCCCTACGTACGTATAAGCCATGTGGCCTCGGCGAGTGAAATGGGGAGAGCGTGTCAGAGCCCACCGATGAGTAGTGGTGGGGACTCGGTCTGGGACTAAACTCCCCATAGGAATCACGAGGGTGTTGCATGTGGTGACTGGTGCGCACCAACGAACACAGCAGCCCCGACCACAGGCCAACTGCATGCTGCTGTTTGTGACAAGGCTTCTCTGCAAAGTTCCACCTGTGAAGGCAGGGCTGGGAGGTCTTGGGGTGTTCTGGCCCTCTGTGGCTCCCGAGCAAAGAGTGCTGTGACGCTAGACCACCGGGGACCTGAGAGCTCAGAGGTGCGGGAGGCCAGCTGGCTTCCTGGAGGTGGCAGTGCTGCTGCTGAGGGGTTCGGGGGATGCGGGAGACAGTGGCTGGGAGAAGTCTCTGCCCCATCTCAGAGCCACGTCTGGTATCGGGTGAGCCCCAGGGAAGGGGAGGGCAAGACCAGGCTTGAGCTGCCTCCACACCCTTCCAGGTACTTGTGTCTCTGCAGAGGGCACTGGGGAGCCTGAGCAGATGCTCAGCAGGTGATGGGGTGCCCCCCACCCCTGTCAGCAGCTGGTGTGAAGGACAACAAGGCCTTTGGTGGGGCACGGAGAAGAAGGAACAAGGCCTGGGGAACTCATGCCCTCCACATCCTCAGGCTGTGGGCGCGGGGCTCAGGTCAGTGCCCTGGAGCCTCCCTGCCTGCGCTGCTGGCCGCAACACACATGTGACTCTGCCTGGTGAGCAGAACAGGAGAGGCCCTCCAGGAATATCCTGAACACAACAAAACCCTTGAACATGTGAGCTGCTCACGTTGTCTTTTTATGCCATCGTCTTCCCAGAATGACCAGCCTGAAGCCTCTGTCCCAGCCAGGGGGGCAGCAACCACCTGGTGAGAGGGAAGCCAGGACGTTTAACCTGAGCAGTGTCACCTGCGGGATCTGAAAGGCCGCTGACCCCTGCTGGAGACCCTCCTCGTGGGAAGGGGTGGTCACACCTATTGTACAGATTAGTAAACGGGGACCCAGAGGTGGGTCCGGGTCTGATGAAATGCTCCCTTCCAGACTGGGCCACTCTCCCGCAGAGCAGCTTCAGCAAAGGAGCTGGCCAAGCTGGCCAAGCGAGAGCCGCTCAGTGACCTGACACCAGGACTTGCGGACAAGACATGGATATGTCCAACGCTGGGACACCCCCAGGCCCTCAGTGGCTTTGGGAAGGGCCTAAGCACGTCTGCTAGACCAGGGTCTTGCTGGATCCTCACATAGGCAGAAGCTACCTTCTCTCTGGGCCTGCCTGTACCAGGGCAGGGAGGGGGCCCCAGGCTTGCCCAGGTGACCAGCTCATTGGTGGAGGGGCTGGACTCTCTGCTGACC
>CAUYRH010113186.1:0-33914 GCA_963574655.1 Perodicticus potto | reverse complement strand
TCACCCTGGATAGAGTGCTGTGGCATCACAGCTCACAGCAACCTCCAATTCCTGGGCTCAAGTGAGTCTCCTGCCTCCGCCTCCCAAGCAGCTAGGACTACAGGCACCCGCCACAACGCCCGGCCATTTTTTGGTTGCAGCCGTCATTGTTGTTTGGCGGGCCCAGGCTGGATTCGAACCCGCCAGCTCAGGTGTACGTGGCTGGCGCCTTAGCCCGTTGAGCCACAGGTGCCGAGCCTATTAATTCTTTTTCAACTATGTCTAGTTTACTGCTAAAACCATCCATGGGGGTAGATTTCAGGGTTTTTTTGGTTTTGTTTTTGTTTGAGACAGGGTCTCACTCTGTTCCCCAAACTAAAGTGCCATGGCATCAACCTACCTCACAGCAACCACAAACTCCTGGATTCAAGCTATCCTCCCACATCAGCCTATCAGAATACTAGGATAACAGACACCCTACCCAGTTTTTATCTTAATTCTTGATACTACATGAGTGAAGCAAATTTGGGGGAAAATAAAACTTGATATGAGCAAAAACTTGGCAGTATGTAATATTCATTTATGAACTGGAAGTCACTGGAGTAAGTTTCTACATCTCCCTTTCATTTGGGCATTCAAAATAACTAAGTCATTTCCTTTCTTACTCTGGAAACTTTTAAAAATGATAGGAAGAAACTGTGTCTAAAAGCTCTGAAGGGGGCCAGGAATGGTGGCAACTGCAATCCTAGCACTCTGGGAGGCCAAGGGGGTGAATTGCTTGAGCTCAGGAGTTCAAGACCAGCCTGAGCAGGAGAAATACCCAAGCTCTCCTAAAAATAAAAAAATTAGATGGATGTGGTGGCGGGCACCTGTAGTCCCAGCTACTGGGAAGGCTGAGGCAAGAGGATTGCTTGAGCCCAAGAGATTGAGTTGCTATGAGCTATGCTGATGCCTTGGCACTCTACCCAGGATGGCAGAGTGAGACTCTGTCAAGAAATAAAGGGCTGGCTTGGCACCTGTGGCTCAACAGGCTGAGGCACCAGCCACATACACCTGAGCTGGCGGGTTCGAATCCAGCCCGGGCCCGCCAAACAACAATGACAGCTGCAACTAAAAAATGGCCCGGCGTTGTGGCAGGTGCCTGTGGTCCCAGCTACTTGGGAGGCGGAGGCAGGAGACTCGCTTGAGCCCAGGAGTTGGAGGTTGCTGTGAGCAGTGATGCCATTGCACTCTACCCAGGACCACCGCTTGAGGCTCTGTCTCAAAAAAAAAAAAAAAAGGAAGAAAGAAAGGGCTTGTAGCTCAAGCAGCTAAGGCGCCAGCCACATACACCAGAGCTGGCAGGTTCGAATCAAGCCCGGGCCTGCCAAACAACAATGACTACTACAACCAAAAAATAGCCAGGCGGGCGCCTGTAGTCCCAGCTACTCAGGAGGCTGAGGCAAGAGAATCACTTAAGCCCAAGAGTTGGAGTTGTTGTGAGCTGTGATGCCACAGCACTCTGCCCAGGGCAACAGCTTGAGGCTCTGTCTCAAAAAAAAAAGAAAAGAAAGAAAGAAAAGAGAGCGGGGGAGAGGGAAAGAAGATTACTTACTTTTTTTTTCTTTTGGAGACAGTCTCACTTTGTCACCCTCAGTAGAGTGCTGTGGCCTCAGCAACCTCAAACTCTTGGGCTTAAGCTATTCTCTTGCCTCAGCCTCCCAAGTAGCTGGGACTACAGGCGCCCGCCACAACACCCAGCTATTTTTTTGTTGTGGTTTCATTGTTGTTTAGCAGGCCTGGGCCAGTTTTGAATCTGCCAGCCCCGGTGTATGTGGCCAACGCCCTAACCACTGAACTATAGGTGCCAAGCCAAGACTACTTACTTTTAAAAAGAGAGATTAAAAAAAAAAAAAAAAAAAGGCTCTGAAGACTATGCAGTGCTTGGACACTTGCCCAAAGAATAACCAGTCTTCCATTTTTTCTTTTTTAGAGACAGGATCTCACTCTGTTACCCAGGCTGGAGTGTAATGACTTGAACTTCTTGGGCTCAAGCAATCCTCCCACCCCAACCTAGGGATTATAGGCACATGCCGTTGCACCCAGTGTTTGTTATTTTTATTTAATAAACCAGACTTTGTTTCATGACAGTGTTGAATAAATAAATAGACTTTATATTCAAGTCTTGCTAGTAAAAGGATGTATTCCTCTGAGGCTCAATCAGTCCACAAATTATGGAATCTGATAATGTGACTTCCTGTTATCTCTCAAATCTGCTTATCAATGCTCAATACATTTTTTTTTATTCATTCAAACGAATATGTATAAATTATCGGCTAGGCACTGTTCTAAGCCCTTGAGATATACAATAACGAGACAAACTCCCTGATCTCATGAAACACATGTTCCATTGGGGAAAGGCAAACAATAAACATACAACAAATAATTATAGGCATTAATAAGTACAATTAAAAAGAAAATAGCAGCATGGTTAGAGACTGACTGGACAAAGCCACCTAGGGGTGGGAAATTGCCTGGGAGGTCATAACATTTGAGATGAATCCTGAAAAATGCAAATAAGCCAGCCGTGCAAAGAATTGGGGAAAGAGCATTCCAGACAAAGGAAATAGCAATAGCAACTAATATAAGATGGGAACAGACTTGGCATATTTGAAGAACAAAAAGAAGAAGCGACTGTGGCTAAATGGGAAGAATGGTAAAAGATGACGTAAGAACAGGGGGCCAGACTAAGGCAGCTTGTAAGCTACAACCAGGGTTAGAATGCTCTTCTGACTGTGTTTGGAAAGCTATTGGATGATTTCAAGCAGGAAAATGATATGATCACATTTTAAAAGGAACATTGTAGGTTCTAGATGGAGACTAGATTAAAGAAAGCAAGAGTAGAAGCAGGAAGAGCAGTTAGGAGATGACTGCAGTAGTCAGAGAGATGGATGATAGTGACTTGGACAAAGATGATAGCAGTGGAGACAGAAGTTAATGAAATCAGGTCAAGTTTACTGAATTAAATGAAGGGATGGATATGTGTTTAGAGGGAATGGCATTGAAAGAAAGGAATCAAAGTTGATCGCTAACCTCTAAATAAGTATGCTGAGCAAAAGACACCAAAAAGAATAACATACCGTAGGATTCCATTTATGAAAAATGCAAACAATCTAGGTTAAGGCTGGGTCTTAAAAAAAGAAAACAAATTTAAAGTGATAAAAGATCAGTGGTTGCCTGACAGGAGGGAAAAATAGGTGGGATCTGGGAAAGAGAAGGAGGGATTACAGAAGAACATGAATTTGGGTGGCACCTGTGGCTCAGTGAGTAGGGCACCGGCCCCGTATACCGAGGGTGGCGGGTTTGAACCCAGCCCCGGCCAAACTGCAACAAAAAAATAGCCAGGCATTGTGGTGGGCACCTGTAGTCCCAGCTACTTGGGAGGCTGAGGCAAGAGAATCACCTAAGCCCAATAGCTGAAGGTTACTGTGAGCTGTCACACCACGCCACTCTACTGAGGGCAACAAAGTGAGACTCTTGTCTCTAAAAAAAAAAAAAAAGAAGAAGCAACTCTTATGGTAATGAATATGGATATATTTATTATCTTTGACTATGAAGATGGTTTCTTGGGTGGGGACTTATCAAATGGTACACTTTAAAATATTCAGTTTAGGTCAGGGTTGGTGGTTCATGGCTATAACTATAGCACTCTGGGAGGCTGAAGCAGGTGGATTCCTTGAACTCAGGAGTTTGAGACTAGCCTGAGCAAAAGCAAGACTCCCATCTCTACTGAAAATAGGAAAACTGACTAGAGCACTGTACCAGGCTTCTGTAGTCCCAGCTATTCAGGAGGCTGAGACAGTAGGATCTCTTGAATCCAAGAGTTTGAGGTTGCTGTGAGCTATGACTCTATGGCACGCTAGCCTGGGGCAAGAGAGAGAGAGACACTGCCTCTCTCTCTCTCTCTCTCTCTCTCTCTCACACACACACACACACACACACACAAATAGCTAGCTGAGCATTGCAGTGGGCACCTGTAGTCCCAGCTACTTGGGATGCTAAACCAACAGGTTGGCTTGAGACCAAGAGTTTGAGGTTGCCATGAACTGTGATGACACCATGACATTCTACCCAGGGCAACAGAGCGAGACTGTCTCAAAAAAACAAAAAACAATTCCCAGGTTTTTCACCTGAGCAAACTAACTGAATGGTAATGTCTCCTTTCCTTAAGAAAGGAAAATTAATTCTTATGATACAGACTATAAGCAGTCTTAAGGATGCTCTGCAGGAATAATAAGAATAATCATTCCTCTTGTGAATAGAATATAAACTACAACATAGGTTCAGCTACTGTAACAAAGATCCAAAATAGCAATGGCTAAAAAAAGATAGGGCAGCCCTTTGGCTCAAAGGAGTAGGGTGCCGGCCCAATATACCAGAGGTGGCGGGTTCAAATCTGGCCCTGGCCAAAATAAAAAATAAAAAGATAGAACATTGTTTCTCTCTGTCACAGCCAACCAGGTATAAGCTGTCTAGGGCAAGTCTGTGAGTCCCATGATGCCAGAGTTCTCAGGCACCTTCTATCTTATCTTAAGATCCAAGATGACTCATCACTACCGTGTTCATAGTCTGCCTCAAAGAACAAGGAAAAGGAAGGGAATAGCTCACCCTTTCCCTTTTAAGGCATGTCCCATAAGTTGTAGTTGTGGTTCTATTCAAATTGCAAACAGACTCACTCAGCCAATTCTGGTTTTAAGAGAGGCTGGGAAATTTAGTTATTATTATGATTTTTCTCCATCTTCTTTTTTTTTTTTTTTTTTTGTAGAGACAGTCTCACTTTATCGCCCTGGATGGAGTGCCGTGGCGTCAACTGCTCACAGCAACCTCCAACTCCTGGGCTTAGGCGATTCTCTTGCCTCAGCCTCCCGAATAGCTGGGACTACAGGCGTCCGCCACAACGCCCAGCTATTTTTCTGTTTTACAGTTCGGCCGAGGCCGGGTTTGAACCTGCCACCTTCGGTATATGGGGCCAGTGCCCTACTCAGTGAGCCACAGGTGCCGCCCTATTATTATGATTTTTATGGGCAACTATGATCCCAGTTAAACATCAGGAATTATATTATTATGAAAAGGGAATAGAGGGCATATATTTAGGGGAAATTAGCAGTTTCTAACTTAAGTTTTCAGCTGACAAAGCCATTTCCTATTTATCATGTAATTTGGTTTTCACAACTTTGTGAGATGGATATACGTAAAGGGTTCATGCAGTTTGAGAGGAAGTTTAGCATAGTGGTTAAGAATATGGGCTTTGGAGTTTCAAATCCTATTTCTATCATTTACTGGGTGTAAGATTCAAGGAAAATTGCTTAACTTCTCAGAGCTTCAGTCTCTTCAACTATAAAATGGTGGTAATAATAGTACTCATCTCATAGATAGTTATAAGAAATAAATAAGGTAATGAATGCACAGTTCCATTATTATATACCAAGAATTTCAGACCTACAGATAAATAAAAGATCAATTCACAGTACAATTGGAGGGGGTCACAGATAAATAAATGGAAAAAAATAGTATGAAAATTCTACTGGAGAGGAGGTAACCCTAGGACCTGTAAGAGCACTGGGAGGGTCCCCAGTCCAGGAGGTTTATTGCAAAAATAAGGCATTTCGGCAAAGAAGGGAGAAGGAATATTCCTAGAAGAGGCAAAGGCACCAAGGAAATGAAAGCCTGGCACATTCCGAGCAATGCAAGTTCCTTGTCATGGCTGGAGCAGGGGAGCATGTTAACTGCTAAGAGGAAGGGACAGAGTGGCAAATGAGGGCCAGTGACAGAGGGAACCTTCCCAAGTGACACCCTTGCCAAGAGACACCCCTGGCCAAGAAACTCTGAGCTAGCTATTCCTGCTGACTTACCATTCCTGGGACCTTGCTAGGAGAGAAAGGGTCTTTCACTGTGCTTACCACATGAAACAGTCATAGGAAACTCTGCAAGGAGAGGAAGTGAGTCGTCATGAGCAGGAACTGATGGTGGCTTTTCCCAGGCATCTTGCCACATCTGATTCAATCTGTTTATGCAAAGTCCAAAGAAAGCGAACATTTTCAGTCAATCTTGATGATTTAAACTGCGCAGTAGGTGAGGCTGTGTAACAGAGCATAAAAAGGCTGGGTTATTTATCCCACTGCTCACCAGAGAAAGTGAGGGTGTGGGACCTGCCAGAGGTGAGAGCCAAGAGCAGAGACTCTGCCCAAAAACAGGAAAGGGAAAAAATTAGGCAAACTAAAAGCCTAGGGCAGTGCCTGTGGCTCAATGGGTAGAGTGCTGGCCCCATATACCGAGGGTGGTGGGTTTGAACCCAGCCTCAGCCAAACTGCAACAAAAAATAGCCAAGCATTGTGGCGGGCACCTGTAGTCCCAGCTACTTGGGAGGCTGAGGCAAGAGAATCACCTAAGCCCAGGAGTTGGAGGGTGATAAAGTGAGACTCTGTCTCCAAAATTAAATTAAAAAATAAAAATAAAAGCCTAGAAGAGAATCCATGCCTCCATCAGCCCAGCTCACCAAGCTGAAAAAGTTCATGGTCCTTTAGAACAGGAAGAAGAATACAATGGATTGGAGTTGAAATCTGGACAAACTCCACATACATTTATAAATAGGCACCAAAAAACACTGGTACAGAGGAACATTTTCCTACTCTTAGAGTCATACCTAGGGCAAGGTGACTAAGACTTTTCCTTAGGGCACCCAGCAAAAATTTTTAAATTTTACAAATTGTAAGAAGTTTTTTAAAAAGTGAATATTGTTCCTTTTTATAAATTAGAAGAATATGAGTGAATGTAGCACTAAGTAAGCAAGGAACTTAAAATAAAAAGCCCCTGATTATCCACCTTGTTATTAACTGTCATATGTAGCCACAAGAAACTCCAGGCCTACATTTGACCAGTGGAGCCTCCACAGTGGAAAGAAACAGTGCTTCTTTCCTTTATGGTTTCAGAAAGAGTCCCAGGATTGGATTTCCCTGGCCTAGCTTGGGTCACATACCTATCTTGCAAACAATCACAATAGTCAGAAGCATGGAATGCTCCAACTGGCCAGGGGCAAGTCATACAGCCATTCCTGGAAGGTTAAAAGTATCACCTCCATCCAAAAAAGCACGTAGACTGTGGGTAATAGAAAGATGCCTTCTTTCCAAAACAGTAAAATATAACCTATCAAAGGAAGAAGTACTGGGTGTCATAAAGAAGGAAAAAATACTTGTTCACTACTTCATAGTAGCCAAAATTTTAAATTTTTTAATTTTTCTTTTGTTTTTTCTTTTTAATCTTGAATTTGGCTTTTATTTTAATATATATTAGCATAGAACTGTCATAGGTCAGAAAATTATAAAATACGAAGAAATGGAATATTTTCATATACCTTTTAAGCTAGACAAAAATTAATGGGATAGCACAGACTCAAATTCTGGGCAACGGTTCCTAAAATTCAATTCAGTAAATACACATTTTGAAATAAAGGCTCATTTCACATTTTCCAATCAAAATTTTAAAATTTTTGACCTACTCACCTAATGAGATAGTGATCCCTTTTCTTCCTCAAATAGCAGGGATCAGGGACCTCAAGGAAACAGCCCTGCTTTGCAATGGAGTCTATAGAGCATTAGACAAGGAGAGTTTCATCCAAAGGGGCTTAAAAAAACACAGCAAGACTTAATATTGGTTTGCTTTTCTTTTTTTTTTTTCTTTTTTTTTTTGTAGAGACAGAGTCTCACTTTATCGCCCTCGGTAGAGTGCCGTGGTGTCACACCTCACAGCAACCTCCAACTCCTGGGCTTAGGCGATTCTCTTGCCTCAGCCTCCCGAGTAGCTGGGACTACAGGTGCCCGCCACAGCGCCCGGCTATTTTTCTGTTTTACAATTCGGCTGAGGCTGGGTTTGAACCCGCCACCTTTGGCATATGGGGCCGATGCCCTACTCGATGAGCCACAGGTTCCACCCTGGTTTGCTTTTCTAGCTCAGAAACACTAAGAACTGTCTCTATTTCATTAAAGACAAATTGCAGCAACCACTGTTGAGGGGAGATGGAATTTACCTTTTGTCCCCTCAAGTAAGGTAGTAGTAGTCCCAGCTAATTGAGAGATTGAGGCAGAGGATCACTTTTGCCCAAGAGTTAGATGTTACTGTGAGCTATGACACCACAGTGCTCTTCCCTGGGGTGACAGAGTGGGACTCTGTCTCAAAAATAAATAAATAAATAAATAAATAAATAAGTAATTCATGTAATACCCAACTATAAAATGCAAACAGTAAAATTGCATATCAGGAAAATAAAATTAGCTTCCTGCTTATGACTTTCTGATTCTCAGTTCTCCTCGGAAACAAACAATATTGCCACTTATGTATCTTTCAAGGAATACTCTAGGTAGTTTTCTTGGTCTATGGGATTATTTATTAAGGGCTATCTTCTCTATTAGCCTGAGGGTGGATGCTGTGTCTATTTATTCATTGCTTTCTTTTTCTTTTTTTTTTAGAGACAGAGTCTCACTTTATCACCCCAGGTAGAGTGCTGTGGCATCATAGCTCACAGCAACCTCCAACTCCTGGGCTTTGGCGATTCTCTTGCCTCAGCCTCCCAAGTAGCTGGGACTACAGCTGCCCACCATAACGCCTGGCTATTTTTTTGTTGCAGTTTGGCTGGGGTCGGGTTCAAACCTGCCACCCTCAGTATATGGGGCCAGCACGCTACCCACTGAGTCACAGGCACCGCCCTATTTAATCATTTCTTTATCCCTCGTACTTGGCACATACTCAGCAGTTTATAGGTGTTGGTGGAGAGAATGTGTCTTGTCATTAAATTTAGCAGAAGTGGGCGGCACCTGTGGCTCAAGGAGTAGGGCACTAGCCCCATATACCGGAGGTGGTGGGTTCAAACCCGGCCCCAACCAAAAAAACAAACTGCAACAAATTTAGCAGAAGAGCTTTAAAAGCACTGATTCCTGGGCCTCTCCTCCTGGAAGGTTAGATTCAGCAGATTCAATCTCTGCCAAAAGAATAGAGATGGGACACCAGTTGTGGAAACTCACACCAGTAATCCTGGCACATTGGAAGCCTGAGGCAGGAGGATTGCTTGAGACCAGAAATTTGAGACCAGCCTGGGTAGTCTAGAAAGACCCTGTCTCTATAAATAATTTTTTTAAAAATTAGCTGAGCATGGTAGCATGCACCTATAGTCCTAGCTACTTGGGAGGCTAAGGCAAGAGGATCTCTTGAGCCCAGGAATTCAAGGCTGCAATGAGCTATGATCATACCACTGTACTCCAGTCTGGGCAATAAAGTGAGACCCTGTCTCAAAAAAAAAAAAAAAATAGAGATTGAGTCAGTATCTAAACTGCCAGTTCTGTATATCTTCCATGCCTTCACTCAGCACTGAGCACACATAAACTTCATTGATTTTCCCAGGCTCCTCTACCACCAGTTCATACCTCTGTGAGGACAACTTCTTACACTGTGTTGAAACTACCATTTTCTTGTCTGTGTGTCTCCCCTAGTGGACTGTGAGCTCCTTGAAGATGAGAACCACATTTAGCTTGTCTGAAATGTTGTGCTGAGCATCTAAGAAGTCTTGTTGAACACTTTTTGACTGACTGCTCAAATCACCTAAACCCCTCTGACTATTTGCTCCTTTGCAAGTCTGTTTTCAAACTCTACCAGTTTGAAGCCTGCAAAGCCATTCCAAATTGTTACTTTTTCCAGTAAAGACTAGAATTTTCCTCAAAATCTCTAGCCTAGAGATTTTGTATCTCACTTGAGTCTTACTGCAGGATTCTCTCTCTCTTTTTTTTTTGTTGCCCTCGGTAGAGTGCCGTGGCGTCACACAGCTCACAGCAACCTCCAGCTCCTGGGCTTAGGCGATTCTCTTGCCTCAGCCTCCCGAGTAGCTGGGACTGCAGGCGCCCTCCACAACGCCTGGCTATTTTTCTGTTTTGCAGTTCTCCTGAGGCTGGGTTTGAACCCACCACCTTTGGTATATGGGGCCGGCGCCCTGCTTGATGAGCCACAGATGCCGCCCAAGGATTCTCATTTTTTTAAGCTCTCAATTTTCTCATCTATAAAATGAGGATAAATAAGGCCAACCTTCCAAGGATGTTGTGATGATTAACTGAGGTCTTACGTGAATGAAGACTGTTGTTCATTTCCCCCACTCCATCAGCAAAAAGGACGGTCTCGAGGCGGCACCTGTGGCTCACTCAGTAAGGCGCCGGCCCCATATACCGAGGGTGGTGGGTTCAAACCCAGCCCCAGCGGAACTGCAACAACAACAAAAAAAATAGCCGGGCATTGTGGCGGGCGCCCAGCTACTCAGGAGGCTGAGGCAAGAGAATCGCCTAAGCCCAGGAGTTGGAGGTTGCTGTGAGCTGTGTGACGCCATGGCACTCTACCAAGGGTGATAATGTGAGACTCTGTCTCTACAAAAAAAAAAAAAAAAGGATGGTCTAAATAACTGTTTTGCTAAAAATGAATAGGGGTCTCTACATGGAAGTAGGGTCAGGCAAAGAGAGCTTTGATTCATGTCCCAGTTCAAACATTGAGACAATGAGCTGAGAATTACTAGTAAAGTCCAAAATTGCCCTCTGAACAAGTACCTGAAATTTAATGGCTGCATGTCAAAGAAGTTGCTGAGAGATGCACCCTCAGGACAAAATACAAACGCTTAGGAGGTTCCACAAGCCACACACAATCTGGTCCCTGCTGGCTCCTTCTGTTTCATCCTGCCACACTCCATTCCGGCTCACACTGAACTTCCTTTCTTCCTCCTTTCACTCATTTGATGCCTGGTCTTTGCATATGCTCTTCCATCTGTCTGTCACCTACTTATCCTATAACTCTAAGCTTAAACACCTCGTCCCCAGGAAGACTTCCCTTGAACTCCTAAACCAGATTAAGTCAGTGTGCCATAGACCACATTTCCAGCACCCTGTTCTTCCCCTTCACAGCACTCATTACAAATGAGAACCCCAAACGACCTTCATTCAACCATCGGTTTATCTGCAAGTTCTTTTCAGGGTTTTTACCATGTGCTAGGCATTATTCTGGTTACTAGGGATACAGTGGTAGGCAAGATAAGACACAGATTCTACCTTCGGAACTTAGATTCTAGTGGGAGAAGCAGACAATAATAAACAAATAAATTAATATAGGGACCTCTGCCTCATTCATTGCTGTATTTCCAGAATTGGACATTGTACCAACACATAGCAGATACTCAATAAATGCTGACCAAGGAGGAAGAAAGTGAATGGAGGGTAAATGGCGGCTAATCTCAGAGAGGCAGGATAGCCAGTATCACAACCAATACAACTAACCACTGTGGAATCACTGTACCCTTGTAGGAGGGACTAAAATGTTCTCCAAAACAGGGAGGGGAAGAAGCAACTTATCTTCACTTCTGTCTGCCCTGTACATATGTAGTCACCTAAAAATGGGGATAAATGAATGGATGCAAGTCCTAGACTTGTCAAGTGATCTTATCTACTCCTGTGCCAGACTGGCTAGCTGGGTGCCAAACTCATTTCTTTCTCATAGGCACCCAGGTAGACTACACTTTCCTACTTCTCTTATAGTTAGGTGTAACTGCATGATGAGATTTTGTCAGTGGAGTTCAGACATGAGAGTATCTCCCATGCATGAGTCCCCAACCTCTTTCCCTGTTACAGTGACCCTGGAAGCTATGTTTTTTATTTTTGAGGCAGAGTCTCACAATGTCACCCTTGATAAAGTACTGTGGCTTCACAGCACATAGCAACCTCAAACTCTTGGGCTTAAACAATTCTCTCACCTCAGACTTCTGAGTAGCTAGGACTACAGGCACCTGCCACAGTGTCCAGCTATTTTTTGGTTGCAGTTGTCACTGCTGTTTAGCAGGCCCAGGCCATTGTCAGACCTGCCAGCCTTGGTGAGTGTGGCCAGTGACCTACTCACTGAGGTATGGGCACTGAGCCAGAAAGCTATGTATTAAAAATGGCAGAAAAGCAAGATAGAAGTACCTGTGTCCCTGAACCCTTACTTGGAAAGGAATAAGTTATTAGGAAAATCAATTTGGAATGAGAAACAAACTATGGTAGTAGGCCACTAAGGCTGGGAGTTTTCCTGTTAGAGTGACCAGAATTATCTTAACTATATATTCTTTACTCTTTCCAGGCCAATATCATCTCTCCAGCCTCACCCCTCCCCACCCCCCAACTCTGTACTCATGTGCTGGACATCTCTACTGACATGGTGGTCCCCACTTCAGATTTAATGCGATAAGAACCAAGATTGCTACCTTGGCACCCAGTACCTTCTCTGTCTTCACTGTGGCCCATCTCAGTAAAACGGCACCACTTTTCACCCAGCATAAAAACCTAAAACTTAGAGCCATCTCTGACTTCTTTCCCTCTTTCACATCCTCAAATTTATGTGCTTTTTCTTCACTGCTGCTACCATCAGTGCCTAGATAAGATACTATAACAGCCACCAACTAACCCATCTCCCTCCTCACTTGTAGCTGCCCTTCTAGTCCATTCTCCAGCCTGAGTCATCTACCCAAAATCAGATCCAGTCATACCATGTCCCCTACCCACAGTCACTTTAACAGCCACCAAGACTGGCTGAGGATCCAAGCCAAACTCCTTGGCACAATAAAGGTTCTGTGTGATCTGGCCCTGCCTCCTTCTGAAGCCTCTTATGCTGATCCCAACCCAGCAGTCTACACTCCTGTCATACCACACTCAACTCACACTCAACTCAACTCAGACCCTCACTCACATCATCCTTCCTCTCCACCCTGGCTGATCCCTCAGCCTAGAATACTCTTGACCTCCATTCTTCACTTATACTACAGCTGCTCATTCTTCATGCCTCTGCTGGAATTTTACTTCCCCATAGAAGTAGCTTCCCTGACCCCTGGACCAGTGCAGTCACTTGGCACCTCCTACTACCCATTATAACTCTCTTGACATTTGATTGTTATGACTTAACTGTCTATCTTTCCCATTAGAGTGCAAGTTCATAGAGGGTAGTGCCTGAGTCCTGTTCACCCTTGTGTTTTTGGCCTCTAGGAACAAAGTGGCAATCTCTGCATGTCCGTGAAACGAATACTTGGGAGCAGTACCCTGCCTCAGTAATTGGCAATTTAGGAATATTGGTGCTCCTTGATGATAGCAAACAGTTAAGTCTCAGAGTTTCTCTGCAATCTGAGTCAGGGCAATTTATCCTTACTTATTAATAAGGACAGACCCCCCAAGGGAACAGGTGATCTGCCCCAGGAAGGCAGGGAGGTGAGGCAGTCACAGGACTCTGGCTATGACCACATGCCTCCTCCTCCCCCTCCTGCTTTTCTTGTTTCTGAGTGCCAGGCGGAAATGTAATGTCATGACACATTGGGGGATTTCTTTTTCCCCTGCATTTTTCTGATGTGACTCCAGCCATGGGGGTTGGGGGAGCATAGGCCATGGGAGGCGGTTGGTAGGGAGGTTAGCTGCCACATTCCTCAGCGGCCTCCGTTTGCATAGCTCAGAGAAAGAAGAAAGAAGTTAGCAAGTTTGGCAGACACACTGGGCATTCAGCTCCTGTTCTGGCAGCTGCAGAGGCTGGGCCAAGCACACACTCTGCCAAGGCCAGGGAAGCAGACACTCTTTCCCGGCCCAAGCTGCCAAGATGAGGTGGAGGGGGTCAGGGCTTTTGCCTAAGATGAGGGTTCACAAAAAGAGGGCCCTTCTTTTTGCCCAGTCTGGCAGCCAGTTGGCCATGAGCCATTAAGTGTGGGGGAGGAGAGAGGAAAAGTGGATGATAGGGCTGTTGTGGGGGCTATCTCAGTCCCTCTGTCACCCTGAAGATGTTGGAAGGGGCAACCCCTGGGCAGATGTTCTCACCCAGCTTCTGGGACCACTGCTGTCACATTCCAGAGCAGGCTGAAAGCCACAGATGTGGCTTGAAAAGGAGCTCACCATGGAAACCAGGCTTCCAAGGAAAAGGTCACATATTTGATGTGGCTGTCATCCGGGCACCTTAAATACCACACTGTTCCTGTTTTCATGAGGACACTGCCAGCAGGCAATGCCTGAGACAATGGGGGTGGCAGTTGACCTGTTCTGTTCACTTAGCTTCTCAGCAAAGAAGGGGAAACTGACTTACATAGCCTGGTACAAACTTATACCCACTGTGGCAGCCCTGTAGGCAAAGTCTTGAGTCTGGCAAGGACCTAGTATACCAACAATCTAGAAAAGAAAGTGCAAATAAGACCTATTAAGGTACAAACTGGCAGAACTTATTAATAATAGTCAGAGCTTGTTAATAATAATAATATTGAGTCCTTATTCCATACCAGGCTCTGTGATAAATGTTGTACATGCACTAGAATTTTCACAAAAACCCTAATAAGGAAGCTGAGACTGTGAAAGGTTGAATAACTTCCAAGATTATTATACAACCAGAAAATGGCATGGTCAGGATTTGAACCCAGGTTTCTCTAATCCAGAGCCTAAGTCCTTAACCTCTACTCAATTTCACTCATTCAGTTATTTTTTGTTGTTGTGTTTTTTTTGGGGGGGGAGGGTTGTTTCATTTTTTTTTGACAGAGTCTTACTCCATCACCCTGGGTAGAGGGTAATGACATCATAGCTCACAGCAACCTTAAACTCTTAGGCTCAAGTGATCCTCCTACCTCAGCCTCCAAGAAGCTAGGACTGCAGGCACCTGCCACAACACCCAGGTAGTTATTTTTCTATATTTAGTAGAGCAGGGTCTTGAGCTTGCTCAGGCTGGTCTAGAACTCCTGAACTTAAGCCAATTCACCTGCCTCAGCCTCCCAGAGTGCTAGGATTATAGGCCTGAGCAGTTGCTCCTGGCCACTCATTCAATTATTCATGAACTCATTTGTTCATTCAATTGTCCCTACATTCATGAATGAATTAAATATTTAGGGAGAGCTTATGGTGTGCTGCAAATTGGTACAGGGATACAGAGCTGCAAAAGGACACACTTCATGACCTCAAAGAGTTCACAGTGGGAGAAACGGATGAGCAAACAGATTATGACAATTCACAGTGTGATGAAAGCCATGAGAGAGGAACACCAACGCTGCTGTGGGAAGAGGACCAATTTTCCTTGCATTGTCCAAGGCTCAGTGATGTCAGAGTACAGAGGAGATGTGACTAACCCAGCAGGACTTGGGGTGGGTGGCAGACTTTCTCCAGAAGGTATCCAAACACACACCTGGAAAAGGATGTCTGTAAGGTTGAAGTTGGGTTACCCTTCTCAGGCCTAAAGCTGCGTTCACCAGCAGGAGAGAAAACTTACAAAAGGACCCAATCAGGGCCTTCTTACCGAGCACAGCACTTCCCAGGCCCCCGAATGCCCTCGATATCACCAACCAAATAGAAAAACGTTGGGTCTTTCTAGAGAGCCTTGGGTCAGTACATGGATTACATAGCCATCCTTCACCCCATACACTAGTGGCATGAAGAAAGAATGAGCCTTCTTTCACACTCTCATTGAAGCCTGCCCACTGTCAAAAGTTCGGGGACAGCGGAAATAAAACTAGTGCCTCAATATAAGGAAACCAACCCAGTGACTTGACTCTAGGTTGGGCAAAGAAATAAGGGTTGGGGAAAAGTGTGACTTAATTCCTCCCATCTGTCTGGTTCCTACACCCACATCATCTGTCTTTGGGGAAGCCTCCCACACAAGTTATGATCCACCAACTACAGCACTCCAGCCCTGAAAGGAGCCCTTTTCCTTAGATGCCCTGTTAGTTAGTAATAGCCAAGATACTGGGAGGGAAGAAGGGAGGTTCTCTGAAGAGCAAGAGGGCAGCTGGCTTCCTTTATAGCTGTGTGGGTGGCAGCGAGCTAAATGGTCCCTGTTCTCTTTTCCATCTGTCAAGGGGGCAATGAAGAAAAAAATGAGCAATTTAAAAGGTTCAAAAAGAAAAACCAAAGCACAATACCCTCCAAATTATATTTTTATTTATTATTATTATTATTATTTTTTTTTTTTAGAGACAGTCTCACTTTATCGCCCTTGGTAGAGTGCTCTGGTGTCACAGCTCACAGAAACCTTCAACTCCTGGGCTTAGGTGATTCTCTTGATTCAGCCTCCCAAGTAGCTGGGACTACAGGCACCTGCTACAATGCTCGGCTATTTTTTTGTGATTGGAGTTTGGCTGGGGCCGGGTTCAAACCCGCCACCTTCAGTATATGGGGCCGGCACCCTACCCACTGAGCAGCAGGCACTGCCCCCTCCAAATTATATTAATTGGGTGGTGGCCTGCCATTCTGGAAATCAGTCATGGGAAGGGGAGATTCTAACTTCCTCCTCCTGCTCTTGGATGAGGTTGGCCTTTTTTCTTTTCCCAGGGTTGGTCTCCATGGAGCAACACTACCAGCGTGGGTGCCTCACCACAGCAAGGAGAAAAACACAGAGCCTTGTCCTCTCCTCTGTGGAGAGTGGTGGCCAGGATAGGAGTTCTTGGCCAGTGGGAAGCCCGGACCTTCCTGGGGTCAGTATCAAGCAAAACTGCAACTAAGCAAAACCAAGGACTATATGATCCTCTCAATAGATGCAGAAAAAGCATTCAATAAAACCCAGCATCCTTTTCTAATTAGAACACTGAGGAGTATAGGTATAGGTGGCACATTTCTGAAACTGATCGAAGCTATCTGTAAGAAACCCACAACTAATATTTTACCCAATGGATTAAACTGAATTAAACTGAAAGCTTTTCCTTTTTTTTTTTGAGACAGTCTCACTATGTTGCCCTCAGGAGAGTGCTATGGCATCACAGCTCACAGCAACCTCAAATTCTTGAGCTTAAGCAATTATCTTGCCTCAGCCTCCCAAGTAGCTGAGACTACGGGTGCTCCACAACATCCACCTATTTTTTTTGTTGTAATTATCATTGTTGTTTGGCAGGCCCAGGCGGGGTTCAAATCCACCAGCCTCGGTGTATGTGGCCAATGCCCTAACCACTGAGCTATGGGTGCCGAGCCAAGAATTCTTGATTTTCATGGCCCCTGTGAACTTGCTTCTTTACCCATTCCCTCCTACTTTCATTAACAGAACCATCATATATCCACTTTCTTAGGCTAAAATTAAGAAAGTTATCCTTGATTTCTGTCTTCCCCACAATAGCCACATTCAATTCAACAGCATGTCTTATAGGTAATTTCTCCAAAACCTGATGCTACCAAAAATCGTCCTAAACCTGATGCTACCACCTCTTCCCCTACCATCCTAATTCTGGCTACCAGCACCTCTTACCTAGATGACTACAAAGGTCTCCTAACTGGTCTTGCTTTTTTCATTTTTGTCCCCTAGAACTCCTTGGGATAGAAGGACTACATTTCTGAAACATAAACCAAATCATAGCACTTCCCTACTCAAAAATACTCATTGGCTTCCAAATTATTGACCTTGGCCCACAAGGCCCTATGCAATCTGGTCCTTACCTCTCTCTTCAGTCTCCAATGACTATGCTGCAGCTGCAGGGGCCCCTTCAGCCTGTCATACATACTAAGCTTATTTTTATCTCAGGGCCTTCACATGCCAGATTCCTTCTTGTCTCTGTTCAGATGTTACCTCCTCAGAGAGAGACCTTCCTTGGGGCCTATGTAAGTGAATTCTGGTCCCACTAACTCTTTAACACATCACTGTTGTATGTTTGTGTTACTTATTTCTGAAATTACCCTATTTATTTATTTACACATGTGTTGCTGGTCCATGTATCAGTGCTGTATACTGTTCTTCTCCAGTGACCAGAATAGTATTTGGCACATTTTAAGTGCCCTAATTTGTTTTAATGAATAAATCAATGTCCTCACCCCAGAATCACTTATTTTTCTTCACACCTCTCTCTATCAAAATGCCCTCTTCTTCAGAGCATGGATCTTATTTGGAAGGTGATAGGGAGGCCTCCACAAATATTTGCTGAGTGAATGAAGCTAAAGTGAATGACATCAACAAAGAATTTCAGCCTCTTAATGCATAGCTTTTCCCAGGAGGATTAGCATTCTCAAACAGGAAGCTTGAATTTCAGACATTGTTGACAAAGGGAAGAATTTCAGGCCAGCGGAGTTGGAAGTGATATTTTTGGACAGAGTAGCTATTCCATGGCTTTTTAAATCCACATATACTTATTAAGACCCATTTAGGATTCCTTTGAAACCAAAGTTGACATTAAAATGTGAAAGTGATTTAAAAGCATTGTTTGTTTCTAAGTAAAGAATTCTGATTCTGGGAATCAGAAGCCTAGGTTTCAATCCCAGACATGTTTCTACAGTAATTAGCTCCTTGGACAGTTCACTTAAGATAACCAACCTTTACTGAGCTTCTATCTCATGCCTGGCCCTGAGGTAGACACTTAACTCACACTTATAATTTTTGCAACTCTTTGAGATAGATATTTTTAGTATCTCTATTTTATAGATAGGGAGATAAGTTCCAAGAGGTTAAGTATCATGCATGAGGGTGCTCCCCTAATAAACAGTGGAGCCTGGGCTCAGACCCAAGTCTGAATCAGCTTGCACTCCTGTTTCTTTCACTGCACTCTGATAAGGCCCCTCTACCACCTTTTCATGAATTTGTAAAGTGAGGGCAGCAGAAGAAAATTCTGAGCTCTGAGGAGTTGCTTCCTAAGATCTTTTTTTTTTTTTTTAGACAGGGTCTTGCTCTGTCACACAGGCTACAGTTCAATGACATCATCATAGTTCACTGCAATCTCAAACTCCTGATCTCAAGTAATCCTCCTGCCTCAGGCTCCAAAGTAGCTGGGTCTATAGTTACCCACCACCTTTCTGTAGAGACAGGGGTCTCACTCTTATTTAGGCTGGTCTCGAACCCCTGGCCTCAAGTGATTCTCCTGCCTTAGCTTCCCAAAGTGCTAGGATTACAGGCATGAACCCCTGTGCTCAGCCCCTAATATCTTTTTCATATGAGCTCTTTACTATATTATTTATGGATGGGAAGGAAAGAAAAGAAGTCTGGCACAGAGAATTCATTTAGGACTGTAGCTTAGTGATTAGAATGCAGGATTAGCAACTAGGCTTCCTAAGTTCACTTCGCCTTTACACTTTCCTTAGGCATATATAACATGGATACGGTAAGGGCACCTTCCTCCTAAGTTGTAATGACATGCAAATAAGATAGTGTCCATAAAGTATGTACCCAGTACCCCATATTTTAAGTACTTCATGATGTATTAAGTGTTTATTAACCTAATAATGACTATTATAGACATTATAAAAGAAAGTATCTCAAAGGAGGTGAAAAGGGGAGCCCACAGAGAATGAAATGCTTTTCAGTGCTCAAGAGAGCCAGATTTCTTCTCATAGCCAATCTTAAGAAGTGGCTGGGGCCCAATGCAGAGGCTCATATCTGTAATCCTAGCACTCTGGGAAGCTGAGGTAGGAGGATTGCTTGAGCTCAGGAGTTCAAGACCAGCCTGAGCAAGAGCGAGACCTCATCTCTACTAAAAAATAGAAAACTAGCCAGGCGTGGTGGCGCATGCTTATAGTCCCAGCTACTTGGGAGGCTGAGGTCAGAGGATCACTCAAGCCCAAGAGTTTGAGGTTGCTGTGAGCTATGAAGCCACAGTACTCTACCCAGGGTGACAGAGTGAGACTCCGTCTCAAAAAGAAAAAAGAAGTGGCTCCCAGGGCCACTGTATCCATGAAGACACTCAGAGGCCAAAGGGAACTTTCATCAGCACAGGGGCAGGAGGAGAGAGCAGCTGAAAGGCAGGAAGCTCTGAACCTGCAGGAAACATTAGCTGGAGAAACAAAATGTGCTCAGAAAAGACCATCCCCATAAAAGGACTTGAGACTGCAAGCTTAGAAGCAGGAAAGAGAGCTCCACAGAGTTCAAAGTAACTCACTACTCCATAGTTATTTCTTTTTTTTTTTTTTGAGACAGAGCCTTAAGCTGTCACCCTGGACAGAGTGCTGTGGCATCACAGCTCACAGCAACCTCCAATTCCTGGGCTCAATTCCTGCCTCCGCCTCCCAAGTAGCTGGGACTACAGGTGTCCCCCACAAGGCCCGGCCATTTTGTGGTTGCAGTTTTCATTATTGTTTGGCGGGCCCAGGCTGGATTCGAACCCGCCAGCTCAGGTGTACGTGGCTGACGCCTTAGCCCATTGAGCCACAGGCGCTGAGCCTCCATAGTTATTTCTGACATCTTTTCTATTTTCTCTGATTACCACAATAATAATACATTGGTGCTTTGTAGAACTTTACGTAATTCAAAAAGCAAGGGTCCTCTATTCAAGTTTTCAGAAACCTTTTTATTGAAGTATAATATATACAGGAAAATGCACAAGTCATGCTTGATGAATTTTCTCAAAGTGAATGAATACACCCATGTAAACCAACACCCTGACCATGGTACAACTTGGCAGAACACCAGAAGTCCCCCTCTGCCTAGTTCCAGTCATTACTGAACCCAACAGGAATCTCTTTCCTGATTTCTTTTACCATAGATTAGTTTTGCCTGTTTTTAAATTTTAAACAAATGGACTCACACAGAATGTCCTTTTTTGTGTCTGACTTCTTTCATTCAGCAATGTTGTGCAATTCATCCAAATTGCTATTTAATACTTTGTTGTATATATCAACCACAATACATTTTTTCATTTCAGCATCAAATACTGATGTGTATTTGGGTAGTTTCCAGTTTTTAGTTACTGTATATAGTGCAAAGATCATGCTTATACATATCTTTTGGTGACTATGTGTACTTATTTCTCTTTTGCATATGTTGATACCTAGGAGCAGAATTACTAGATGATAAGGTATGCATCTGTTTGGATTTGATAGTTACTGCTGCTCAAAGTTTTCAAAGTATATATAAGATCTCTGTGTGGGCCCCTGGAGAAACTTCAGAATATCACAACTCTCCAAGGGAAGAGGATGAGGAGGGGGCAGTCTGCCTCCAATCCACCCAGACATCATGCTACTTGACGTGCCCCAAGTTCCACTTTCATCCTGTACTCCCCATCCACCCTTTCCAAGAAAGCCCTCTCTCTAAATCCATCACACTTTCAGGGTAGCACTGGATTGCTTGTTTGTCCACTTGCTGGCCTTGGACTGATTTTAATTGTTTCCTATACTCATTCATTCATGTAACAAATATTGAGTGCCAGCTCGGCGCCTGTGGCTCAATGGGATAAGGCGCCAGCCACATACACCTGAGCTGGCGGGTTTGAATCCAGCCCGGGCCCGCCAAACAACAATGACGGCTGCAACCAAAATATGGCCGGGCGTTGTGGCGGGCGCCTGTAGTCCCAGCTACTTGGGAGGCGGAGGCAAGAGACTCGCTTGAGCCCAGGAATTGGAGGTTACTGTGAGCTGTGATGTCAAAGCAATCTATCCAGGGTGACAGCTTGCGGCTCTGTCTCAAAAAAAAAAAAAAAAAAAAAAACCCAAATATTGAGTGCCTCCAGCTCAATTGTATTATTTTAGAATCTGAGATTGGAGCATTGTACATACTTCTACCTTCATGGAGCAGATAACATTCTCATAGGAGATGGATTATAAACAAATAAGAAAGGGCCAGGTGTGGTGGCTCATGCCTATAATCCAGCACTCTGAGAGGCCAAGGTGGGTGGATTGCTTGAGATCACAGACCAGCCCGAGCATGTGCGAGACCCTGTCTCTAAAAAATAGCTGGATGTTGTGGATCAGCTACTTGGGAGGCTGAGGCAACAGGATCGCTTGAGCCCAAGCGTTTGAGCTAGCCTGGGCCAGCTAAACAATGACAACTGTGACAAAAAATAGCTGGGTGTTGTGGCGGGTGCCTATAGTAGTCCCAGCTACTTGGGAGGCTGAGGCAAGGGAATCACTTAAGCCCAAAGGTTTGAGGTTGCTGTGAGCTGTGACACCATGGCACTCTACCGAAGGCAACATAGTGAGACTCTGTCTCAAAAAAAAAAAAAGAAAAGAAAAAAAATGTCTCATCATTTCTAGGAGCAACTCCTGCTTGGATAGAAAGGACTAAGTCCCAAGTATAGGACCTACTGAATGAATGGGTAGAGGTCTTTTCTGGTTACAGCAAGTTAAACTTCCTGTGTGAAAAGTCCATAGGTCCATTCTTTCTTTCTTTCTTTTTTTTTTTTTGAGACAGTGTCTCACTATGTTGCCCTTGGTAGAGTGCCGTGGCATCACAAGTCACAGCCACCTCAAACTCTTGGGCTTAAGCGATTCTCTTGCCTCAGCCTCCCAAGTAGCTGAGACAACAGGCACCTGCCACAATGTCCACCTATTTTTGTTGTTGTTGTTGCAGTTGTCGTTGTTGATTAGCAGGCCCGGGCCGGGTTCGAACCTGTCAGCTTTGTGACTGGTGCCCTAACCACTGAGCTACGGGTGCTGAGCTGGTCCATTCTTTCTTATCTCAGCCATAGTATGGTATAAGAATTAAGACAAAACAATTTGAGTAAGATAACCAGGCCCAGCTCTGTCACTTACCAGGCATCCTCATGTAAATTACATAACCTCTTTGAGCCTCAGTTTCCTCTTCTGGAAAAATGAGACAGAAAAAGTACCTCACAGAGTTGCTGGGGATATTGAGATAGTATTACATAAATAGGCCTACTATCCAGCCTAATACCAACTCAGGGCTTAGAAAATTTCTAAGTTAAACCAGTTCCCCCATTAAAAAAAGCAGAAAGGCAGACAGAAGGGTTTGGAGTAAGGGTTATCTTTATTTGGATTGTGAAATATAAATAAGAACCAGGTTTGGAAATACAGGTTGTAACAGTTCAAAAATGGCACCAGAAATTTCCAGAAGGGACCATGACAGCATACCTTTGTAGTTTTGGTGAGGTGGGTAGGATCACACAAAGGTCTTTCCCACCTTCAATCTTCTCGGTAGCAATTGGAAGGTAATCAATTACCAAGAACAGTCAGTTCAACATTCTTTGTTCCTCCTCAGCCTTCTTCTTTACTAATACCTTCTTCAGACTGTCCTCTGCTGACTGATGCCTGCATGGAGTAGCACCAGAAGAATGGCACATGTCAAATGTCTTGACACAAGGGAGTGTGAGTTCCCACTCAGTGGGCCTGGAGTCCTGGGGTTGAGAGACCAGGAAAGCTGAGGCATGGAAGCCAAACCTCTACGGAGATTTGGCAGGGAAAGGACACAAGGAAACACTTTGACATCAGCACCTTGGGCTTTCAAAACACAAACGGTAGACAAAATTGCCTAGGCAAGACTACAGTCCAACTCATAGAGTGGCTCTGACCATGTTAACCCCTACATCATGACCATACAGAACTCCCTCTCATCATGCAAGATCTTCAGAAATGTGGACAGACAATAAACTACTATGGATGGGTCATAGAGCCATCTCAGCTTTGCAGCAAGGGAGGATGGCAGTGAGCCATATGGTAGGGATATGTGGTGGAGGGCCAGGAAATTGCCAAAGTAACAGTCTAGGCACTTGAAATATTATTGTTAGATTGTTAAAAACTAAATAAATTAACATACATAGAATAAAATAAATATATAATTTAAAAGGCATTTACAAACAAACAAACAAACGAACAAAAAAATAGTTGTTACTTTTCCATCTGGGTAGAAGTCCCAAAATTCAGAGTTCTCGGGCTTGTGGTATTTCACAGTTAGCTCATCAAATCCAGCACCGCAAGGTCCAAATGGCAGATCCCTTGGTGGCTACTTGAGTACATGGCTTCTCAATTTTTGTTGCTTTCTTCCAGTCCACAGATCTTTTCTTCTTGCTCTTTATTATTTTTTTTTTCAAAGATCCTGGAGCATATGGAATTTAACTGGCATTTTAATCCAGAAGATAAGTATTTAAAAAAACTTATAGGGGGAAGTGGGGCTTGGTGGAAGGAAATCAGAAGGGCATGAAGGTCTCTCGCTTTTGTTTTCTTCTGACTCAGATCCCATTAGACATATTCCATTTGGCACTTGAAGGCTCTGGTATTTTGGCAAAGCAATTATGGAAGGTCCAATCTAGACAGCAAATGGGGACCAAAGAGTCTTCATGACTATCTGTGAAGTCCTTCCCCTCTGCAGAATTTGCAATCAACTTGTGTCTTCTCAGAGGTAGCAGTCCCCAGCTGATTCCTAAAGCACAAACAGAAGGGATTTAAAGCTAGAAACCAGTCTAAAGAGGTCTTAAGAATGTCTTGAATACAGTCTTTTTTTTTTTTTTTTTTTTTTTTTGCAGTTTTTGGCCAGGGTTGGGTTTGAACCCGCCACCTCCAGCATATGAGGCCGGCACCCTACTTCTTTGAGCCACAGGCGCCGCCCTACTCTTTTTTTTTTTTGAGACAAAGTCTCATTATGTTGCCCTTGGTAGAGTGCTGTGACATCATAGCTCGCAGCAACCTCCAACTAACTCTTGGGCTTAAGCCAGGGGTCCTCAAACTATGGCCCGCGGGCCACATGAGTTGGTGTGAACTGTATTTGTTCCCCTTTTGTTTTTTTACTTCAAAATAAGATATGTGCAGTGCGCATAGGAATTTGTTCATAGTTTTTTTTTTTAAACAATAGTCTGGCCCTCCAACGGTCTGAGGGACAGTGAATTGGCCCCCTGTTTAAAAAGTTTGAGGACGCCTGGCTTAAGCGATTCTCTTGCCTCAACCTCCCGAGTAGCTGGAACTACAGGCACTTGCCACAACACCTGGCTATTTTTGTTGTTGTTGTAGTTGTCATTGTTTTAGCTGGCCCAGGCTGGGTTCGAACCTGCCAGCCTTGGTGTATGTGGCCGATGCCCTACCCCCTGAGCTACAGGCGCCACCCTGAATCCAGTCTTAAGAAGTGGAAAAAATCAGCTGCGCAAAGAAGGAAAGGAGGGGATGAGGGTGGGAGAAGATGTCTTTTCAGGCATCTTTCTTGGGTATCTCTCCAGCAACTTTAACCCTGAGTAGAAATGAAGCTCCTGATAGTCTTTTTTTTTTTTTTTGAGACAGAGCCTCAAGCTGTCACCCTGGATAGAGTGCTGTGGCATCACAGCTCACAGCAACCTTTAATTCCTGGGCTCAAGCGAGTCTCCTGCCTCCGCCTCCCAAGTAGCTGGGACCACAGGCACCCGCCACAACGCCCGGCCATTTTTTGGTTGCAGCCGTCATTGTTGTTTGGCTGGCCGGGCTGGATTCGAACCCGCCAGCTCAGGTATATGTGGCTGGCACCTTAGCCCATTGAGCCATAGGCGCTGAGCCTCCTGATAGTCTTTTTGAAAATAACTCTACAGAGGGACCTTAATGCTACAGTGGCCTGCCCTCATCCCCTCAAGAGAAGAATTTAGCCTTCATTGAAACAGGTCCAAGAAAAGTAGTGAAGGCATCATGTAGTAAAGGATAGACCATTACCTTGAGCACAGGTCTCTCTCAGTGGGAATTAGTCATGCCCAACTTCACTTTCTCTTCATTTTCTACATCATAACCTCCTCTCCTGTGGTACCTGAGAAAGGTAAGTTTTGTGAGCACAAGTTCTGACTGCTATGACAAAGGATAGATCCCAGAGTAGGTCCTCCCAAAGAACTTTCCCAAAGTGGTTCTTGCCACTACTTGGAAAAATCCTGAAAGTATGGCAGCTCAATAGACTTCTGGTCAAAGGCCTAACTGCCCTGAAATATACCTGTCTCTAACAGCAGGCTACAATTTACAATATACCTTATTTATTTGATCCTTACAATATCCTCATAAGGTAGGTAGACAAATATTACAATTGTTGAAGGATTACAATTCTCAGAAAGACAAGTAACTTGTTCCAGGTCTCACAATAGGTGAGTGGCACTGCTTGAAAACAGGCATACAGTACTTGTTAGGTCTCCCCCAGCCTAGAACATACCTGGATTGGATGCATGGCCTGAGGTCCAGATGCCTCAAAATTGGAAGGATATAGTAATAGTGCCACCCATACTTTGTTTACCAAATCACACGCCAACGCCATCAAAGAACAGAGCCAGGCAAAAGAAATGTGTGAAGAGGTGGCTCCATGGGTGGGTAGATGGGCCACAGAGATAGGAAAAGAACTTGTGTGAGGAGCAGAACCTGCTATGGCCTGGCAAGTCTGAGCCTGGACACTAGATAGTGGATTCATGTCATGTCAGAGAAACCAGGTTTTTGGAGAATCTATACCCAGGAACTAGTCTATGATTTAGGGATATTGGAGAAGAGATTCATGCAATCATCACTTAGAAGACCCAGGAAGAGGAAAATGGGAATGATTTGCAGAAATATCCTGCAGGGTTTCCCAACACTCACCTAAACATGAGAAGCCCCACAATGACAAGCAGACAGACAGATGACAGCACCACGGCTACCACAGCCAGAATGGTTGTGTGGTCATATGTATACAAGCGATTTTCCACTGGTAGGCTCAGCCCATGGCATCTCTCTCCATGGTAACCTGGATGGCAGCTAGTTTAAGACACAACAAAGAGAGGGGTTAGTGATTTGGTCTCTACTCACCAAGGGCCCACCAGATTCCATTCCTCAAACCCTGACTGTGACCCCTGCCCTCCCTCCCTCCTTCTCTTTTATAGTAAGATACTCTTTAATTAAAGCCCCTTTGAAAGCTTAGAAGCATTCTTCCTTAACTTGGTGCCTTGCCCTTCTCTATTCCCTGAGAATCCTGCTCCAGGCAGGGAAAAAGTGAGGGAAGACTAGAAGGTCTCGGCTAAAGATGTTCCACGTGTGGCTGATTCATTACATGTGTATTTAGGCGTTCTGTTTAAGCCTCTTATGAGGACTTGGGCACAAGAGCTAGTCAGTTGAATTGAGGGGATTCAGTATCACTCCCTCTTGTGAGGCCCCTCAACATTCTGACCCAGAAATAAACCCAGCCTTGCCCATCAATGCTTCCATCGTCCAGTCCCTCTCTGCCACTGCCCAGCCTATTAATAGGCCCTGTTCCTTTGCCAGGAGTCATTTTTCTCAAGTTTCCTTCATTTAACTCCCAGCTACCCCGAGTGCAGGGACCAACTTGGGAGCTTAACTTGAGCTTTTGGCCTCTGAATGCTGGGCTATCAGGGTTCCTTCATCACAGGACAAAGCAAACAAACCAAGATAACATCTTCCTGGCCAGCTGCCCTGCCAGAGCATGGAAGAATGTCAGAAACAATCCCTTAGCTCTTTTCACTCAAGAATAAATCAAATGGCAACTGCCTCTTCTAACACAAAGCATTTCCTTGAAGCTCTTAGGAAGCCTCAGAAGTGCTTACAGTTGAAGAAATACATTCACATCCCTTCCTTTATCTGAGCACCCCAGAGATCCTTTGATGTAGGTAGGAGCCCCATTTTAAAAAAGGAACAGTGCTTTTCCCAAGGTCACACAGCAGGGCAGAAATGTGACCATGGATTGTTTGACTCTGAACTCAGTGTGCTGCCCACTCACACCCCACGACTGCCTACCCCTTAACCAGGCGATGCAATGGAATTATCTACTTGGAAACCTTAAGCCGTTAGCTGCTGAAGGAAGCACTGAGAACCTGGTGGCCCTCTAGTCTGAGCTGTACCTTTTCTAGAAAGTAGGTTGAACACCTAGTACCTCAGAGCAAGGAATCCTTTCTTCCTGCTAGAGGACACCAGGAAAGCTCCAAGGAGCAGACCTGTCTGGATCCAACAATGGCAGAGAGGCTAGGCTGGGTGGCACTGCATCCCTGCCCCAGCCACTCCTAGGTGTTTTGAGGAACCACCTCACTGCAGGATAAATGTAGGTCAGGCTTCCTCGCACAGCCTCTCCATGCATCTGTTCCATCAGCCCAGGAGGGCAAAAAACAAAGATCCCCATCTTGCCAGGAAATGGAGGACATTCCCAGTAATGCCCCCGAAAAATCACTTGTGTACTGCACTTTACCATTAATAAGGACTCTTCTTATCTACTAGCTCAACTGAGCCCTATTAAGCCCCATTTTACAGATGTAAAGGCTAAGATTAAGGGTCAGATAGGTTAAGTGATTTGCCCAAAGTTTCACAACTAGGAAGCAGTAAGGTTAAGACTAGAAACCAGTCTTGGCAGATTCCAAATTCATGATTCCTTCTACTCCAAACAGTGCAAGTAACTCCAAGGAAACACAGATCTGATAGGTTCCTGAGGCTGTCTGACTTGAATAACTATTATTCTTAATAACTTGAATAATTATTATTCATAACTTGAATAATAAATAGCAAACTTTAAAGGTTTACCATGAGCCAATTACTCTGAAGCAGGAGTTACAATACTCATTTTAAAGATGAAGAGATTGAGGCTTAACTTCTGTTAAATGATTTGACCATAGTTACAAGGCTAGTGAGTGGTAGAGTCAGGATTCAACCAAGCAGTCTGAATAACTTCAGAGACTATGCTGTCCTGCGGAGAGGGAAGTTGAAATTGAATTTGTTTTTCACTTCCAGCCCATCATTTTAAACCCCACAGGTAGTTACTCAGATGATAGAAATAAAGCTTGGCCTCAGAGTCCCGTAATTCAGTTACATAATCCCTCCACCCCCACCCTGAGTCAAAAGGATAATAATGTAAACATCCTAATATTACCCACCTTCCCCTCCCTTTGCGGACATCTCCCGGCTTCTCTAGAGAAGGAGAAGGGATGAGTACATTCCAAGCATCCCAGGGTGGGGGTGAGATCATTAGTCTTGTCCAGAACCAGCTGCCTATCAAACTAGGGCACGTTCCTCTTACCCACGTCTGTGACCCATTTCAGAACTTGTATTACAACAGAAACAACAATGCTCTAGGGTCCAGAGTCATCTTCGAAACTGGATTTCTTTGCCTCTACCCCAGGAGGTGGAGGGGGCACCACTTGATGGAGGAGACTCAGCATATATGAATTCCAAACTGGTCCTGCTGCTATTTCTAGCCAAGTGATCATGAGCAAGTCCTGTTACTTTTCAAAAATTTGGTTTCCTCGTGTAAAAGACAGGGCTAATAGGGTGGCACCTGTGGCTCAAAGGGGTAGGACGCTGGCCCCATATGCCAGAGGTGGCAGGTTCAGACCCAACCCTAGTCAAAAACTGCAAAAAAAAAAAAAAAAAAAAAAAGACAGGGCTAATACATGTAAATGCCTATCTTACTAGAGTATTGTGAAAAGATCAAATAAGATAACAAAGAAAGCACTTAATAAAAGGGCAAGTCTTAATCTGTTTGAGTTCTTACATAATTAGACTTCAGAGGGTACTGCCCATCTCCTGAGGAATGGGGAACCAAAGTCAGATAGAGCCAAAGAGAAGGGGGCTCACCCCTTCCTTCTTGAGATCTGGGGAGTGAGGCCATGTATAGCCCTCAGACTTGTCTCTCTTCCAGCTTGTAATTCTCCTCAGCCCAACTGCCCCCAGGTTTCCTCCAGCTATAGGAAACTCTGCAGCCAATTTCTGGGTCAGCAGCGAGTCAGTAGCCCCAGGAAACTACTCTTTGAGGGCAACTTTTGGCTAGTGACACAAAAGGGTTTTCCTGTTTGTGGTGGTTGAAGAGGTTTGGTTTCGGAAGCTGGCTAGCCTCCAGCTCACCACAGCAATTTGGACACTCCCTGGCTGGCGGTTCCTGGGTCTGGAGGCAAGGAAGAGTCACAATGGGCCCCTGGTGTAGGGGCACAGATGTCACATTCCCCCAAATGAGGAATTCTGTGTCTTCTTTCTGCCTTCTTCCCTGAGTACTAAGGGCTAGAGGCAAGAGGGAGCCAGACCAGACATAGAATCTACCCCTTGAAAATCTGCCTAGGAAGTTGACATAAAATTCTCAAATCAGATTGCTATGCTCTTCAGCTAATAAAAGTCTACGAATCTCTAGGACAGCAGCTACCCTCTATAAAATCTTGCTGAAACTCTCTAAGGACAGATATAGGAAAGAAGGACAAAAACCAACATCCAATGCAGCCTGGAGGCATGAAAAACATGTTGGACTAGGAGTTAGGTACCCCCTCCGGTGTCCATCCACTTATTTAGCTATTGATCTCAGGCAAATTACTTCCTACTTTCTGGCTCCAGTTTCTCCATCTCTTTTTTTTTTTTTGAGACAGAACCTCAAGCTGTCACCCTGGACAGAGTGCCGTGGCATCACAGCTCACAGCAACCTCCAATTCCTGGGCTCAAGCGAGTCTCTTGGCTCTGCCTCCCAAGTAGCTGGGACTACAGGCGCCCACCACAATGCCCGGCCATTTTTTGGTTGCAGCCGTCATTGTTGTTTGGCGGGCCCAGGCTGGATTCGAACCCTCCAGCTCAGGTGTACGTGGTTGGTGCCTTAGCCCGTTGAGCCACAGGCGCCAAGCCAGTTTCTCCATCTTTCAAGCAGAGATATTATGCCCTGACTATCCAGCAGAGGACTTTTGAAAACCCCAGTAGAGGGTGGTGCCTGTGGCTCATCGAATAGGGCACCGGCTCCATATACCAAAGGTGGCAGGTTCAAACCCAGCCTCAGCTGAAATGCAAAACAGAAAAATAGCCGGGCGTTGTGGCAGGTGCCTGTAGTCCCAGCTACTCGGGAGGCTGAGGCAAGAGAATAGCCTAAACCCAGGAGATGGAGTTTGCTGTGAGCTGTGTGACGCCACAGCACTCTACCGAGGGTGATAAAGTGAAACTCTGCCTCTACAAAAAAAAAAAAAAGAAAAGAAAACCCCCGTAGACTATATCTTTCTATCCCCTAGAATACTGTCTGGCACCAAATAGGTGCTAAACACACCTGTTCGTCTCAACTCATATTAAATATAAATGCTGAAGCTCTGGGACAAAAAAGACATGGCATTGTTATAGTTGTTACCATCCCTAGGGCCACTGGCAATGTGCCCTGGGCATGCTTATACAGTTCTCTGGGCTTAGGTGGTCAATTGAGCCCAGTTGTCTAGGACAGCAGCCTTAAAAGGCTTCTCAGCCAAGCTGTGGAAGCCCCATATCCATCCCCAAAATGCCAGGACCAATTTGGCACAGATTTCTCCAGGCCTCAATCCATCTTGACTACCCAGAGTCACTTTCTCCACCCTATATTAAATGATGCTATTTTACAAATATAAGACACTTTCTGCCCTGTCCAAGACCTTAAGGAGGATATTAAGGGGACTATACATGCCACTCTCAGACAACTCCCTCTAATACCAACCTCCTGACAAGGATGTTATAGAAAAGGACACACAAGTGACTGTGGACACAGCAGGGAGTGATGATTTTGTCTGCCAACTGCCAAATACAGGGTGGGCCTGCTATGTATGATCAGATAGCACAAGAAAATGTTAAAAAGGCAAGGGACATGCACAAGCCATAGGCAGAAGAGAAACACAAGGCAGCCAGCCTTCTTGACAAGTTAAGAGGTAATATGCATACAAGTTTCCTGTCCTTGCCCAGTGTCTCTCTAGAGCCTGCCCTCCCCAAGGGAAGTGAGTGGATGTTTGTAGCCTGACGTGGGGTGTTGGCCTTGGGCACAGTAAAGACATTATGCCAGCCAGAAAGCAAGGCAGTGCTGGCTTCCCTGAGGAGTTGCCAAGGCAGGCGTTTGCTGGGTTTTGCCTAGGAGAAAGGCTAGGGAACCCACAGTCCCTCCACCCACACCCCCACCCAGGAAAGAGTGATGCTGCCTAACCCAGGGGTGATGCCTGCTGGGTTGGGTTCCATTTCCTGTTAATCCTGCACAAAGGAAGTGTTCTCCCACTCCCATGGCCAAAGGCCAACACTTTCCATGTCTTCTATCTCCTCACCCTTGCTGGGGTGGAAGAACAGAGGAGGGGTTTCAACTTTCTCCTATGATGATCCCTCTTTGTACAGTCCTGCCATACCTTAGAATCAACATATATTTGCTTGCTCACGTGCACACAAACCCAAATACACATATTCCTGCACAAGGTGTGCCCACATGCACCTCTTACTGGCCTATAAGAGCCCTGCTCCACCCCAGAAGGCCCCTCTGCCATGTTTCCTACAGTTTTCTCCCTCCTAGAGTAGGGCATGAGGCAGAAATGAAGGGCCTGCCTTCAGGTGCCAGTTGTCCTAGCCACATGCTCATTTCTGGGCAAGAGGAAACGTCCCAAGGATTAAAGAGTGTCATAAACCCATGACACAGGAAATTGCATCCTATGGTGGGGGGGCGTGCCAAGGATTAAAGAGAGTCACAAACCAATGATACAGGAAATTACATTCTATGGGGGAGGGGCTTCCTTTGACTAAAAATATTTCCCCTCTTCCCAACTTCCGCCTAAAGGTTGAGAAAAAACTGGGTGAAATTATGAGTTCAAGGAACAGTGACAACAAGGAACAGCCATGTGGCTGACAAAGAGTGTGCTGATGAAATTCAGCTCTGGGGAAGGGACACTTACATGCAGGATGGAGCCCGGAGCTCCTTCACATATTTGCATTCTCCATGGATGCAGAAGTCCTTATATTTCCGAAGACATGGGTCTCTCTTCTTCCCTAACCCCCTGCCTTTCTTCTTTCTTTTCCCATGCTCCTCCTTGCTTGGTGTGGCTAGAGCTTGTGGCTTGGAAGAAAAAGCAACTGCAGAAGAAAGGAACCCTGTTAAGTCTTTGGCTCTTTAGGTGAGAAAATAAGAACAGTATAGCATTTGGAAGTAGCATAGTATGCATCCTTTGATCCCACCTGATATCAGAGGTCCAGAAAGGCCCCTTGGCTCAGAGCCTCCCAAGGACTAAAGGTAGATTGAGCAGAACCACCAGAAAAAGGGGACCTCAGCAGGGTGGGTCCCAAGGAAGACATTCCACAGTCTCAGTTTAAGAGGCTCATTCTGAGAATGCTAGCTTCTGTCAATTAAAAGCAACTCACCAGGCAATTCTACCAAACTCGTTCCCATACCACTGTCCACTTTCCATGCCCATTTCCTACTCCCTTACACCCATTTTGTTCTATTTTGACAAATCAGCATCATTTCCTGATGCTGTACTCAGTGACCCACTTGCAAAAAGACAGTGTCACAGACAAAAATTGCTCCCAAGATACTTAGAGGTTATATGGATAGAGGGCTCCTGAAATAAGAACATTGCTCATGTCTTCAGGTGGCCCCCTCTGGAGCACCCATTTGTATCAGGGTACCATGAGCTCAGGGAAGAGCTTGGCTTGGAAACAGCAAGCAGAGCCATCCCTGGTCAGGGCCTTGCTTTTTTAAATTCAAGCAAAATATTTACCCTGCTCTATGCCCTTTACAGCTTACCAACTTCCTCAAAGATCCATTTACTTTTATCCCTAAATGTCCAGTTTATAGCTCTCTGGAATAGGGATACATTGTGTACAAGAGATAGAGAGACGGAAAGGAACTGTCCAGAAGGAACTGGTACAACAATGACTCTCCCCCTTCTCGCCAGGCTCCAAAGAGAATAAGAGAAAAAAAATCCCATCCAGAAATCTAGTGGGACTGACTATGGGCCATGCCCACCAGCCAGGGGTCTGACACCAGCCCCAAACCACACCTCTAGTTCCCCCACTCCTAGCAGGAAAAAGGTGCCCACATCCATGGCTACAGCCTTGTGTCTAGCAGAAAAGGTGAGCATGATACATTAGAGTGGAGACCTAGAATCCTCAGGCTAGAAATAACTTCAAAGAATATCATGATCCTCCATTTTCAGATGAAAAATTTGAAGTCCCAAAAGGCACAGTGACTTACCTGAGGTCATGTGAGATTGGGATTAGAATTAGTCTCTGGACTGTATATCCCATGATCTTTCCCAATACACCAGTGGTTCTCAACCTGTGAGTCGTGACCCCTTTGGGGGTCAAATGACCCTTTCACAGGGGTCGCCTAAGACCATCCTGCATATCAGATATTTACATTATGATTCATAACAGTAGCAAAATTACAGTTATGAAGTAGCAATGAAAATAATTTTTATGGTTGGGGGGTCACCACAACATGAGGAAATGTATTAAAGGGTCACAGCATTAGGAAGGTTGAGAACCACTGTAATACACCAAGCTGCCTCACACACCCCTATCTTCACTCTCCCACAAATGTGGAGCACCTGTGGTGTTCAGCTAGGC
>CAUYRH010113184.1:0-31876 GCA_963574655.1 Perodicticus potto | reverse complement strand
TATTTGTACAAATTGGAGTGCTTACATGCTACTAATCAACATAGCTTTCACCTCATTTACCCAATTACAGCATTAAGACATTTGTGTTCTACACCTGATAGCTCCAACTCGTACTTGCAATATGCTCCGTAGGTGTGGTTCCCCCTACTAACCCTCCCACTATCAACCCAGAAGCTTTTTAGTTTAATGCAGTCCCATTTGTTCTGTTCATGGTTTTGTTGGCTTTGGGGTCATCGCCAACCTTTGCTCAGTAGATTAAGGTACAAAGACGCTCCCTGGAGGTTCCTCAGAGGCTCCAGTCATCCTCAGATTTTCCACTATTAACACTCCCATGATTTTACTCTCTCAAAGAACGGGATTTCTCAAAAGTTCCAACTTGAGGGCATCGGTAAGTTAATAAAATGGGCTCTCTGATTTAAACCAAATAGTCCCCAGCCTTTATTCTAAGAGAAAGATGAGAAACGTCTTCATAATCAGTGGCTTCCAATACTCTTTCCTCTGAGCAAGCAGACTTTCCCCCTCATGCTGTGCGCATTCAGGTAGGCAAATGAGCCCTTTCTGCTAGTCATCTCCTGCACAGTCTGTGGCACTTGCCACCCCCCAGCTGCTCTGCATTGCTGTGACCCAAACCAGCAATTAATTGTCTTCACTGCCCCTCTGGGCAGGAACATTTGAAGGCAGAGATATTGTGCAGATTCTGCTTCTGAAAGGATTTGTTTGTTCCCATCAAATGGACACGTGGAAAGACTCTGGAGGTGCCATATAGTGAGGACAATGTGAGACTTGGCACATCGTCCTATACCAAAATAGTGCCATTCTTTGCTCTCAAAAAGGATGGGATGGGGACTTCTTGGTGGTCACTAAGCGCCCTTGGGGCCAGTACAGGGAAGAAGAGACACTGGTAGGTTGTTCTCAGCTGTTCCCTGCAGGCCCTCTCATTGGTATGTTGATCAACAGTGCCAGGGTCAGGAAGCAAAGCCCCTCTGCGGGGTTCCCCTACCTGGAACAAGATGATCCAGGGAAACACACTCACAGAGAAGCTTGTTCTCCATCTGCTGGGTGCGTGGCCTCAGTTCCACTCCGTCCCTATGGCATCCATCAGCCGTGTTGCTATTGGTTACCGTGACCGCTCTCTTACCCCACCTAAAGTTGAGATCCCCCAAGGCTCAACTTTATGTATGAGCCTTTATGTATGTATAATCTATGTACAAATAGCAGCCGAGCAGCCTGTTGTGATTCAGTAACAGTGAATGAAAGAATGAGTTCATTTTATGGCCAGGGGTGTTTCTACCTCACAAGGTCATTGTCTTAGAGGAAAGAAGGCAAATGGGAAGGACATCAGTAAGAAGGCCCGTGTTCTGATTGCTTCCTGTGCCTTTTGACCTTCACTCTGAAGCATGACCTCTACTGCTTGTTGAGCACAGACAGCTTTAGAGGATATCCTCCTAGAGCTGCCCCAGAAGGAGGGGGACTGGATGGTGCACAAAGGCCACCCCTTGCAAGGCCTTCATGATGATCTGAGTAAGGAGACAGCAAGGAGCCTGAGTGGCAGGGAACTTTACCTTGGCCCTGGAGGAGTGCTGGGGCAGACAAAAGTCTCAGTGGGAATAGTGAGCGATAGTCATCTGAGTGTGAAAGGAGACAGGACAAGTGAGCACGCACGCCTTCCTCCAGCTCTCTCTTCCCCAGGACAAATGTGTTCACGCACACCATGTCCTTTGGGAATAGGTGTGTGGTCCATACAGCTATCAAATAGAAACCTGCTTCTTTGAGAGAAGTTAAAAACCCAGGTAACATTTCCCTAACTAACAGGGATTTGGATACAACAGTTGTCAGCAAATATTCTCATGGGGATAGGCAGGGAGGAGGGGAGAGGGCTGGGTGGGGCAACTGTAAGCCAGCAGTTCTCAACCTGTGGGTCGCAACCCTTTGTAACAATGAAAATACCTCCTGCATACCAGATAATTACATTACGATCCATAACAGTAGCAAAATTACAGTTATGAAGTAGCAAAGAAAATAATGTTATGGTCGGGGGTCACCACAACATGAGGAACTGTATTAAAGGGTCCCAGCATTAGGAAGGTTGAGAACCAGAGCTCAGCAATCTTGACTCAGAAGAGAGGCAGTGCTGGGTCCCTGCACGGTGAATGGGGGGACCCCGGGGATGCTGGGACACAGGCTGAATGGAGGCTCAGCTCTGACCAACCCCCACACTCTAAAGTGCCATCATCTGTACTCTGAACTCCCACCAACATCACCCCCAGAGGGCCCCTTCTCCCTCCGGGTGACTGACCTCCTGGACCGTGGGTCCCGGCTCTGGCTCTGCTGTCGTCACCCCCTCCCTCCCCACCTGCCCACTCTCTTCCTCTGTAATCCCTGGGGCGTGGTCAGGTCGCTCCTCCTGAAGCCCCTTCAGCTGCTCCCCTGGCTGCTGCCGGGGACTTGCAGGGCCCTAAAGGTCAGGGTCCAGCTCCATCACAGCATTTACTATGGTGACATGACCATTTGTTAATTCCTCATCTCCCCCTCAAGGCCAGGGACCAGCAAACATTTTCTGCAAAGATCCAGCTGGCAAAGACTTCAGGCCTCGTGGGCCATCCAGGCTTCCTTGCAGTGGCTTATCTCTGCCTTTGTAGCACAACAGTATCCACAGACAATAGGCCAGTGAACGAGCATGGCCGTGTTTCCACACCACTTGGCTTACTGAGACAGAGCTATCACTGCCCACGGGGCGGGGGTCTCCAGCCCTCTTCCTCACTCCCTCGGTGCAGGAACAAGACCTTAAGTCTTGAGTCACTCTGCCACCTGGAGGCAGCCTTGAGGATTGCAGCCCTACCCCACCAGCCACACCTGAGCGCTTGCTGACCTGGTCCCACACCACCCCTCCAACGCTCTCTTGCCACCCAAAGAGCTCTGAGCAGCTCTGTTTTCAGAGGACACCTGATGCCATCTGGGATGCCCTCTTCCCACGACTGGCTAGGTCCTGACCCTTTGCTTCCTCGGGTCTCCACTCTCAGCCTGGTCTTCCCTAACATCTGCCCTAAAGGAGTCTGTCCTCCACCCCGCACCAGCCTTCTTTCCTTCCTCCACAGCACTGTCTCCACCGGGTATGTCCCCCACTAGAGATGGCTCTCTGAGGGCATGCCGCTTTGGCCCTGCACTTCCCCATGGCTAGAACAGTACGTGAAAGACTCAGCAAACATCTGATGAATGAATGAGCAGCACCAAATACACGCCACTCCGTGATGAATGAGGGAGAGGAGGGGGTGGCTTCGGGCGCTGACTCCTGTGTGTGCCCCTAAGTGTGGACTGTGCCTGCCCCTGTGGAGTCCATGGGAGCACTAGTGTCCCAGGAGGTCCAGGGCTCAGGTGAGGCAGCCGTGGTGTCAGGAAGAGGAAACCCCAGCAGCTGGGGACCCTGGGAGTCTCGCACATTCCGGAGTGCAGAAAGGTCAGTGTGGGCTCCACCTCTGCGGTCCACGAGACACTGGCAAGAGCCAGCACCTGGGGAGAGGGGGACATGGATTTCCGGGGGTCAGTCTTTAGGAGAGGGGTGATGGGGCTGTTCCAGAGCCCAGAGATCAGGCATGCCTGGACCACCAGCTCAGCTCCCAGATGGCCACTCCAGGAAGCTATTTCATGCTGGGATGTGTTCCGGGATGATGAGGCTGGAAATAGGAGAGGTGACTGCAGGAACTGGGATGTGTAGCTTGAGATGTCACGGCTACATGACACCAGAGCGTGGCCTCCAAGCCTGCACACCACAGTCAGGGTGGCCTGGGAGCAGCACCTGGGGAGGACGTGTGAGGCTGCAGGGAGGTAGATGAAGGGATGTAGCTCAGGGCAGGACTGGGTTCTCTTGGTCAAAGCAGGGCTGCCTGTAGGTGGTGAGTTCCCTGTCACTTGTGGCATTCAAGGTGGACAACTAATTGCTAGGGTTGATGTAGACAGATTCAAGAGGATTCAGTCCCAAACCAGGAAAGGTTTGGGGGGTGGGACAGAGAATTGATAACCTCAAGGGTGCTGAGGATCCTTCCCAATGCAGAGGTATTGGGGCTCAGCTTTACCTGGGGGTGTCTAGTTCTCCTGAGTGTCTACTCCACTTCATGCCTTGATGCCATCCATGACCTGAAGCTCCTCACCTTATAGGTGAGGGACCTGGGACTTAGAGGCTCACGTGCTTGGGACTAAGCCTCAATCCACAGCCAGCCTGATTCCTGACCTGACCCTGTCACTCATGACAGCTAACCTGCGTAGTTCTCCAGGAAGACTCAGGACAGGACTCAGGACCCAGCCTTGCCCAGAGGCCTGGCTCTGCTCTTAGACTCCAGGAGGGGGCTGCCCTTCCTCTTTCAATCTGTGCCCGGCAGCTGCCCACACAGCGCCTGAGCCCTGGGTGATCTGGGGACAGCAATCTGACAGGATGCTCTGCCGGGAGGGACAATCCGTCCACACTCACAAGCAAAGAGCCATAAGCCAGAAACTAAAGATAGAAGAGGCCAGTACTGGGCGGGTGCTGACGTACAAATGCAAGGGCTCAGAATTAAGCAGGCACTTTGCATTGCAGAGCAACAGTGCCCAGTGAAGCTATGCTGGGCCTGGGGCACTGAGAGGCTTTGGGAGAGTTTATTGCTCAAGACAAAGAATAATACATGAGTCTGTTTGGTCTCAGATAGGATGACTCATGAATCACACTGAGGGCTCCATTCTAATCCCATCCATATTCTGATGTGACCCTCCTATACTTGGAAGCTTGGGCTTGGTGACCAGGTAGCCACTATTTCTTCATAATTAAAGTTTGGGTCTTATGGGGAAATGCTTCTCCAAATGTAGAGTGTGGACCATTGCTGCAGATTGCTTGCATTTTATATGCTTATTTTTTACTTCATTTTTCAAGTATAATGGAACTTCTGCAAGTTGACCACCCAAGGGACTGTAATAAACTGGTCAACATGTGGACGTGGCCTACATAAGGAACTAGACCTTCTGTACTAATTCGTACAGGTGGTTCATGTCCAGTCTATACAAATGAGGTCAACTTAAGGAGGTGGTCAGCTATGGAGGTTCTACTCTGCGTATATTTTTGACTTTTGCAATTACAAAAGATGTAAGAAATAATATATAAGATAAATGTTATTGGTATATATTATTTATTACAATTTTAACACACTTTTTTCCTTTCTTAAAATGCATATACATCTTTTTGGCACCCTCTGTATACATAAAGAGATTTGTCATAAAGACTCGGCTTATCTGATCATGAAGCCTGGTGAGTCCATGTTTGTGGTAGAGGCTGGCAGGCTCGACACCCAGGAAAGTCAATGGTGCAGGTGAAGTTCAAAGGCAGTCCGCTGGAGAAATTCCCTTTTGCGTGGGGAGGCTGGTCTTTTTGTTCTCTTCAAGCCTTCCACTGATTGTATGAGGCCCACCCACATGCGGAGGTCAATCCACTTATTTGAAGTTCATGGATTTAAATTTAACCTCATTTAAAGAAACCCCTCCAATTGATACCTAAAATTAACCACCACACTTCCTGTATCCTCCACATGATATTTTGTGTCACCCCCACATCAGAACTAATAATACGCTCACAATTACTCTTCCCTTAAGGACAGTAACTTATTTTCACTCTTCTCTTGAGCGACCTTAATTTTTCCTCAGGACCTCATTATTTAAAATCATGTTTTCCCCATTTCCTGTCTCTAGGGCCCTCTCTTCTGGAGTCCTGCTCCCCTGTCCTCAGAGCCTAACTTATCACTTATTCTCTCTTCTGTATCCTGAGCCATGTCTGGATGTTCACTTTCTGCTCAGAAAGGCTCACTTCTCCTTCTAGTTCCTCTCTGCCCACAGCTCTGCCCCTGAGGCACCTGCTCGGTCCCTCTAGCCCGTGATGTGGCCCCTCTGCACCAGGCAGGACCCCTAGGCCTGGAGGTTGAGTGTGGTTGTGCCACTATGTGCAAAAAGCCCACTGAGAATGGCAGTTCAGGAAATGCACAGCTTTAAATGGAAGCTCAGGCTTTCCCTCGCACCCTGCAGCACGGCCGGCTCTTCTCCAGAAAGAGATGGTGAGAAAAAATAAAAAGCTTCCTCGTGCTCCTTTTCCCCCTCTAACCCTGCTCCTCCCACGCCCCTGCAGCTGCCAACTCTACAAGGTGTATTTTCAGAAGCCGCATTGCCGGCATTGGCCAGGCAGGCCCAGGGGAGGTCAGCCAGGCTGTTCACCACCTAAGGACATGTCCAGCATCCAGCTCTCTTTTCTGTTCATGGCACCTGACTTCTGTTTGGAGGCCACTCCTTTGACCCACTCTCAGGCCACATAGCTGGATGGCTGGCCCATTGCTGGTGTGGGCATGGACCTTAAGCCTGGCCCAGGAATCCTTCGGCCACAGAAATTGGAGCAGTCATGCGCTGTGGGCGCTATTGGTGGTGACAGCAAGACCACAGATGCTCCCTGGAGGTCCTGAGAACAAGCCCTGTCCCTCCACTGTGGCTGCTAAGCTGGTGGGATGCAAGCTGGAGTTACAGGTACTCATCACAGCCACCCCTTAGGAGCCCTTCTCGGAGATGACCTCCACAGATAACAGTCCCTGTCACCATCTTTTTAGCCACTAGATTCGGCCATGGCTGAAGTCATCATATCGTCCCTGAATTTTTGAGGTTTTTTCCTGTTTTATATATAGCTATAAACATCTCTTACTGACTTAAAGCCAGTTTGAGTTAGATAAATGTCACCCATACTAATAAACAGACTCAAAGCCCAGTCCCCAAACCAGGACCCCAGCCTGACTTTCAGGTCCTTCTGTTATGGGCCTCCGTTTCTAGCCCAGCTATGCTATACAGCCAGGGACCCATGGGAGAAACATTCTCACACACTGACCTCGGGTAGAAAAATAGCATCTATTTTATTATCAGTAGAAAATAGCTCTGAACAAAGCATAGGACGAGAGGCAGAGAAGGAACCAGAGTTGAGGGCTGCCGGGCTCTGGGGGTCCCGAAGCGTGGGAGCCAGCTCGCTTCAGCTTGGAGGGGCTTCTCATCTCCTCAGGGTGGAAGGGCCGTCCCTCCACCTGGGTCACCTTCACGATCCAGTGGTCGTAGTTGGCCAGCGCCGTGTATATACCCGAGGTATTCTTCTGGCCACAGCTCCTGCCCCAGCTGATAATGCCGACCTGGTACCACGTCCCACTGGGCTCTGGGGTGCAGACCAGAGGTCCCCCACTGTCACCCTGCAGGCGGACATCACCAGTCAGCGGGGAACCCCACTCCAGATGGCCCATTTGGGGCAGGACACAGTTCATCCGTGGAGGAGAATGCCCCGGCCTCTCCTGCCCTGAGCTCCCAAAAGGCGTCTCGCCAAAGCCCACCAGCACCGCCCACCGCACTCACCACCAAAGCCCACCTGCACCACCCACCACACTCACGAAAGCCCACCAGCCTGCCCACCACACTCACCACCAAAGCCCACCAGCACTGCCCACCACACTCACCACCAAAGCCCACCAGCACCGCCCACCACACTCACCACCAAGCCCACCCTTACTGCTCACCACACTCACCAAAGCCCCCCAGCACCACCCACCACACTCACCAAAGCCCACTAGCACCGCCCACCACACTCACCAAAGCCCACCTGCACCACCCACCACACTCACCAAGCCCACCCTCACCGCCCACCACAGCCCGACTGCACTTTGAGGGGTGTGACGCTGTGGGGCAAGCTCTGGAAGCTGTGGGGGGTAGAGTAGAGTGGGGGGCATAGGGAACAGCCATTCCAGGGAGTGGATAGAGAAAAGGTCACTCCATCCACAGCACAGAGAGACAGGGTCCAGAGAACAGGGTGGCGAGGGGCTGAGTGCTGTGGGGCTTGTCAAATCAGAAGCCCTGAAAAGGGCAGGAAAGAAAATGGGGTGTGAGAGTGTGGTCAGGGGTGGGAACTGGGTCTCCCCGATGCTCTTCCCGAGGCGGTGGGGCGGACAGTTCCTGTTCGATTCTTTGGTGTGGGCGTTTGCTAGGAGCAAGTGAGCTAAGCTTTTCAGGATGGGTGGTCCTTCATGACGGGATGGCCCAGGGCTGTGACTCACAATTATCCCAGACACATGTGGCCCCTCCTGCCCATCTTGAGAGGAGGCACATGAGCTCTGGGGGGATGAAGGGCTCGCTGGAGGCTGTATGGTCACCTGGCCAGGGTGGGGACCCCGCACTTTGTGTCCGCCTTTGCAATGCCACCCTCTCACCCCAGGAGCCGAGAACTACAGCAGTCTTTGTCCAGTGAGGAGATGGTGATGAGGAGGAAAGAGGAGGGTGAGCTCATATGTCTTGGCCACCAGGCCCAAGGCACGGCGTTAGCTCCTGGCCTTTCCCCTCATTGACCTAGATCTGCAAGATAGGTATCACCAGTCCCATTTTGTAACCAGGAAACAGGGGTCCAGAAGCGGTGCCATCACTCTAAATCTTTGAGGCAAAGCTCACTGACTGGCATTTGGCATGCAGGGCCATGTGGCTGAACAGAGGAGGTAGAAATGTAACCGGACAGGACTGACCTGCCTGGTGGGACAGGGCAGTGTGGGCAGGACAGAGAAGCAGCCGGGCAGGGGTCCTGCAGCGGGAGGGAGGGACCGGCCTCTCAGGGGATTTGACAGGTAGTGAGTATGGGGAAGGGAGGTGGTAGAGGACAGCAAGGAGGTAAGAAATGGGAGGGCCCGAGCCAGGGCACAAGGACGGGGAGGAGGGCTAGAGAGGCAGATGGCTTGACACCACCATGACTTGCAGGCTGAACTAGTTACAGGTGGACAGGGGGCACACGGGGCAAGGACAAGTTCTAAGGCCCCAGGCTGTGGCTACAGGGACACAGCCCAGGGAAAGTTAGTGACTAAACTGTGCTCAAGCAGAATTTGGTTTGACTGTAGAACACGTCCCCAAGCAGAGGGCCATGCAGACCTTCATAACTAATCAGCAGAGAGGTTGGGGCAGAGGCTGCTCAGAGATACCCAGAAAAGGGCCACACTGAGATCGCCTTTCAGAACTGCACTCCTCTGCAGGGGACCTTTGAGAACCTCCTCCTTTGTCCCCTCCTTTCCTGCCTCTGACCCCTGTCTGAGTGACCCCCTCCCAAGGCCCTGGCTCATACTCTACCAGGGAAAATTACCCATTTCCTTGCACTCAGCCGTAATGGGTGATTTTAGATAAATAGCCTCCTCTTCCATGAGGCAGCCCGTTTGTCGCTGTTCAGAATATTTATCATCCGCTTGTAGTTTTATGCCAACGGCCAGTTCCCTGCCTGGTCAGTGAGCAAACACCTGTCATTCAGTGGGGACGGAGTGAGCCCAGCAGGAGGGCCTCTCCTAGGACAATGAGAGCATCTATGAGCTTTAGACCCCAATCTCATCATTTGTCCTTAGAGCCAGAAGAAATGACTTCATGAATATTTTCCCATTTTTCTAGTCGTCAATAAAAATTTCTTTTTGTTTAAACCTTTGTTTGCATTTTATCTCATAAAAACAAGCAATGAGACCAGGCTTTTGTTCAATGAAACCCATTTGAATCACCCAGTATATTTTGGTTGGTTGTTTACCGGCCTTCCTGCCCAGCAGATGCGGGGGTGGGGGGTGGGTGGGGGGGGTGGGGGGTGTGTGTCTTCCTTTGGTAAAGGAATGTGTTCCCTTCATGGGTCCCCAGGGCTAGGAATGCGCAACAAAAGCTGCTAAATTAATGAATTTAAATGACTCCTTGTATACATCTCAAATCCTCCTTAGCCTCTTAGCTTTTTTAAGAATTCCCAGAAGCCTTATTTACCTAGCATGCCCAAAGGAGGTCAGGTATTTTTTGAGTTGTGGGTGAGGCACACCAATTCCCAGGCGTGTGCCAATGGCTCCAAGGGACAGTATCTGGGACTCAGCCATCCATGTCCCATTCCCAGCCCTGGTGCCCACACGTTTCCCAGCCCCTCAGTTGTCTCTGTCCCGGCAGAGGTGGAATACCCTGTGTTGGCGCCCCCAGGTGGTGGGGCCTGTCGGGTGAGGGAGGGTCTCTGGGTTACCTGGCAGGCATCGTAACTCTCATTCTTGTATCCGGCACACAGCATATTTTTGGTAAGTTTTGGGAACTCCTTTAGACACATCTCCCAGTCCCCAATAATCATCGGCACTTTCAGCAGCTCCACTGTCTTGGAGTTTTTGTTACCTGGCCCAGAGAGAAAGCACATTAGCAAAGGGCAGGGGCAGCCAACTGTGCTCTGAACTGTCCCCAGCCCCCTCCCCCCACCTCCTTCCAACCTCTCACTTCCCTCAGGTAACCCCACCCCAAGAATTTGCAGACTACTCCCCGCCTCCCAGAATGATTTCTTTCACTTCAAACCACACTCTACTTCCGAGACCTTCAGGTTAATGCCACCCAGCCTGAGCATCACTTCTCCTCCAAACTGCCTGCCCCGCCCACACAGGTGTCTGCTGCCACTTTCCATTGCAAGGACACAGCACTTCCCTCACATGGGGCCACGGGGAGTGGGTTTGTAACCCCAGAGAAAGCTTTGGTCCTCCAGCAAAGAGGAGTGGGTCCAAGAGCCTTTCCAGGGGACTGGGAGGCATCTGCAGAGGTGGAGATTCAATTTCAACCCCACAGAGATTTCATATTTCTTCCCGTTTTGAAGTTTAGCCTCCCCCTTTGTGCCTATCTTCCCAGGAGTGCCAACGTCCCCTGCTTCCCCCCAAGAGGCTAAGCTCCAGAAACGCCTATGGTCCTCTAGGCGCTGGAAAACACCTCTGCGGATTGGAGTCTTGCTCAGGCAGGTGGCAAGGCTGTGCTGGTCACATCACTCCCCTGTCTGTTTGCTTCAGGTTTTGTTGGGTTTTCTTTGGGGACAGTCAGTGGGGCTTTCAAGATACCTTTCTGCCCTGGTATGCTTTCTTCTATTTTGGTCAAGGGACAAACAGATTAAGTGACAACAGATTCATGTCTAAGAATGGTTGGGCAACACTCCAGGACCATCAAAGCCTCATTCAGAGCAGGTGTCTGAGCAGCCTGCAGGGACCAGGTGGAAACGTCAATATGTGAATCAAGGGGAAAAAAAATGCTGGAAGTAAGGGTAGAGGGGCACCCACAAACTGGAGACTTTATGTTCCATTAAACACACGGACACGACTGCTCTGTGCTGGTGCGGTGACACCAAACCCAGTGACTGGCTCAGACCCGGCATCCCCGCTCGCAGCTTAGACGCTCAGAAGAAGCCGAGATGGGGCCTTCGTGGGCCTCTTTGTGTGGGAATTTGCTTCCGTGAAGCAGGTCCCGTTCTCATCACCCTTGCCTGTCCCTCTCTCCTGTCACCCTCCCCTCCTTTCCCTCAGATTCAGCAGCTCTGGCCCCAGCGGCTCTCGTACCAGCCTGGGTCTGGCCCCATCCTGCCACCCAGCACTCATGCCACGTGGGGGGGCTGTGCTCCGTGGGCAGGCAGATGGGCACCTTCAGGTCGCTGAATGTGATAGGTGTGGCCAGCATCAGCAAGGCAATGTCGTTGTCCATGTTGGCTTTCTTAAAGTCCTTGTGAATAATTATGCTGGCCACTGCCTTTGTTTCCACGTGGGAGCTGGTTAAGTCGTTGGTCCCCAGCACGACGTTCAGGTCTGCGGGTCTGGTGGCACAGAACCGGAGAGGGGGAAGGGGAAGGGGAGGGAAGCCGTCAGTGTGCACAGAATTGGTTGTACCTGGGAACCCTAGACCCCCACACAGGCCCCCTCAGGTCATCCTGGGGCTATCGCTCTGAGGGTGTGAGAGTTTGGAAAAGGTAGAACCAGGACGGCCTGTGAGAAGAACGCAGCCACTTCGCTTCCGTCAGGCGTCCCAGTGAAGGGAACACAGCCGGGGACCAGGGCTCAGGCCTGTAACCCCGACACTTTGGGAAGCTGAGTTGGCAGCTTGAGGCCAGGGGTTCAAGATCAGAGCAGTGAGGTGCTCCTGCCTAACTCTCCCTCGGGAGCTCAGTGAAAGCCCACAGAGCAGACTCGCCCCCAGATAGGTATTAGTCCCTCTATGCTGTGTCACTCGGAGACCCAGGAACAGAAGTGAGTTTAGACCTGCCAGTGACTAAGCAGGAAAGATCTTCTGTAACATCCAGGACCCACCCACCCTGCCCCCAGGCGGGAATGGCCAAGCACTTTCCCCCACTAAGTGCCCCATGACAACAGGTGCCACTTGGTGAGGCCATGAGGAAACTTTCCCCGGGGGTTGGATTAACCCTTTAAAGTCAGCCTTTCTGTGTATCTTCACGCCTTCTTGAGCTGGTATAGCAGAAAGCATGAGTGTGGTGAACCCAGAATTTAAATCCTGCCTCTATCTACTAGCTGTGCACCCTGGGTGAGTTACCTAACTGGACTGGACCTCAGTTTCCTTATCCATAAATCAGGGTTATTCACTCTCTGCCTCAGAGGGACATTGTACAATTAAATGAGTTACTACAGGTGACGTTTCTTAGCAGAGTGGCTGGCACATAGTCATCAATAAGTGCTGAATGCCACCAACGTGCTGTGACACCTAGAAAACTTTACAGGGAGGACAGAGGGCTCAGGTGACCGGGGAAAGCAGACTTCTAGAACCAGAAGGACCTGAGTCTAGGGCAGGTGTATGGACCAAGCCATTTGGCTCCATTAAGCTGCAGAAGTTTCTGGAAAGGACAGAGTATAGCCTCAGCGAAGCCATGTCATTGGCCCTGGTAGGGACCAGGGGAGGCGGGGGGAGGGCACAGCCTCGGACCGGGTGTCTCTGTGTGTCCAGGGCTGGCGGGGGGCACTCATCTGTAAGAGATGAGGCATGACCAAGGGAGAGGGTGCCCCAGGGGACCGCGGGTGCAGCCGGGAGGGGCTCCTGGTACTTACGAGATGTACTCTGGGGCCAAGCAGTGCGCAGCAGTGAGGATCCACCACTGGTCGAGAATTGCGCCGCCACAGAAGTGTTCATTTCCTGCCTGAATACTCACCTGCCACGGAAACTCACCCACCTCGGCCTCCAGCCCCTCTATGATTCGGGAATACCGAATTTTCCCATCGAAAACGGGTCTCTCACCGCACCCTAGTGGAATGACAGAAGCAGAAGAGAAAAGACACCGTATTTAGTCCTCACCCAGCTCAAGCAGGCGCTAGGCCGGCAGGAGGCTGGTCGGCCGGCGTCCTTGGCCTCATTCCAGAGATGAGGACCCGGAAGCTGTCCTCTGAGGCGCCCCCATGACATGAGTGACAGGGCAGAGCCCGGGATGTAGGTCAGAAGTGTGGGCTCTGACTCCGTCCAGCATAGCAATCTCAGGACAGACCTTCACTCCACCTGCTCATTTCTGCTCTCGTGTGGGAGAAACCAGAGGGAGAAACTGTCCAAAGCCAACCCTGTGGCAGGCAGCAAAAAGGCCTCCCCAAGATATCCAAGTTCTAACGGGCCACATCCCCCAGAACCTGCAAATATTTTACCTTAAAAGGAAAAAGGGACTTTGGAGATGGAAAGAAGCAGCTAGTCATCTGGCCTCATCATGGGGAGATGGTCCTGGATATCCCGAGAGGGCCCAGGGTGACCACCACCAGGGTCTTAAAAGTGGTACAGGGACAAATCTCTGGGGCAAGATGTGACTACAGAGAAGCAGCAAGATGCTGGCTTTGAAGATGGAGGTAGGGGCTGGAAAAAGAAAGGGAAACCAGCCTCCTCCAGACCACCCTGAGTATGGCCCTGGGAGGCCCGTGTTGGATTCCATCCCCCAGAACCAGGAGATGAGAAATCCGAGTTGTTTACACCACTAAGTCTGTCGTAATTTGTCACAGAGGGCACAGGAAGTGGAAAGCTGTGGCTGTCCTGGGCTGGTCTGTGCAAAGCAGCTCCTGCACTGGGAGGCCAAGGGCAGAAGTCAGCGCTGCCCGTGATGGGGAGAGAAGTTCACCCTCGGGAAGTGGAGACACTCCGTTACTATTTTCTGCCTTGATGTACATCTTGTGTTCCAGAACAAGAAGAGAGCTTGACTCCAAAGCGCCCAACACCCCCTTCTTGTCTCTTGACACAATTTTCCAACTGATAGCTTGGGAAAGGACTTCAGGGTTTTGTACTATGGATTGGAACTACCGTGTCTGAGTCTGAATTCTGGCTGTCACTTAATAGCTAAATGATTTGGGGGCAGCTATCTACCCTAGCTATCCATCGTTTCTCTGTTCCTAAAATGGGCAAAGATAACACCAACCCTGAAAGACTGATGTCGGGATGAAACAAGATGATGGACACAGGAGGAAGCCCCCAACACAGTGCTGGGACTTTGCAAAGTCCCCAGCAGCTAGGGCTCATTTTCCATTTTTTTAACCCCAAGAGCCACCCACATCACCATCGCAGGATCATAGGAACTTTCAGATCCGTGCAAGAGCATGAAGCCTGACAGAGGCTTGGCCCATCAATGGACACCAGGGTGCAAGTTCTGCCAACTGTCTCTCCACATGCCCCCACGTCCCTGTACGCACAGAGTGTGGTGACCCCAGGCCTGACGGAAGGACGCCAGGTGGATCTGCTGTGCTCTAGGCAAGAGGCGGTGTGCAGGAGGGCCACCTGGTCCAGCAGTGGCCTGGTGTGAGTCAAATACACAGAGTCCCCACCTCCCTGCGGTGCGACTTTGGGCAAATGCTCCATCTCTGAGAGGGTCTGAGCTCCTCAGCCACAGTGGCAAGGAGCAGAAACCCCCCGGGTGGTGTGGTGTCAAACATGGGAGACTGCTGACCATGGACGAGCCTCCTTCCAGCCTCGGCTGTCTCCTTGGAGAGACGTATAACCCAGAAGTGGGGGACTGACCGCAAGAACAGAAGCAAATTTGAACTTGACCATGCTAAACATCAGACACGTCTGATACGCGTCTGTGTTTCCCAGCAACGTTCTGCTGCAAACCTGTCACACTTTGAGTCACAGGAGGGACTCTCAGCTCATTCTGGGCTCCTGTTTCTGGATGATCTGTAACTCCCTTAGAGAGGGAAGTCTCAGGTTTCACAACCAAAACTCAAGGTCAGACAGGTCAAATTGAGGGCTGGCAAAGACAGGAAAAGAACAAGAAGGGTTTTGAGGTATGGATGCTGGGACGCATGAAGTGATGGTTGCACCCCGAGAGCTGAGCCCTCTGCCCAGCTCCCCTCTGCCCCTGCGCTCACCGCTGGTGGTGGTCCTGCCTGGCCTGGTCTGGGAGAGCCGCTCTGGCCACTGGGAGGGGAGGCCACGTACCGAGGTGTACATGGAGGCTTGGGACATGAGCAGTAACACTGACAGCAAGAACATGGCCCTGGGCTGCGCTGTAGGCCTGGGAGGTGACGGAGGCCAGGGCTGAGGGGAATGAGGCCGGCAGGGCTCGACCCCGGCCAGTGATGTCACAATAGGCTGAGAACCCGACTAAGGTCATGCTGACTTCTTTCTTGCCATTTTCTTTCTTCTAAGAGGGCTGCATAAAGGGACCGTGTCCTTAAAGCTTTCTTAGGCCACCACCCACCTTCCCCAAGCTCTGGGGGGCACCTCACTTTTACTCCACTTCACACTTACACCTTTCCTGAAGCTGCCGGGCCTCCTCTTACACAAAGTCCCGTGAGTCACGGCTTCTCTGCCGTGGAGGCAAGGCTGGGGGGAGGGGCCTCCAGCCTGAACCCTGGAGACCGGGAAGGACCCCGGCGGGGCCCGAGGCCTCTCCCCACACCAGCACCCTGTGGGGACAGCTGCCCAGACTCCACCCTGGGGCCCCAGATGTGGATCTCGCATGCCAGGTTCAGAGTTCCTGACCTTCCCTCTCGCCCAGCCCAGGGGGTGGCAATTCCTGGATTTATTCCATGTGGTCCCCAAATCTCCTGGTGGACCCCTGCCTATTCTTCAAGGTGGAAAAGTCAGACTCAGACGTGCCCAGCCCATGGCCTCTCCTGAGCTCAGTGACCCAGTCATGGGTTTTGGACTTTGCATGTACATTTTTAAATTTTACTTTGCTTCGTGTCCGGCCCTGAGTGGACTTACTGAGGCATCCTGGGCACTGCTCTCCTGGCCACTGGTCACACTCAATTGGTGGAAATGAATTATGTGCTCATCTCTGTTCCCCGAGTGACCGCTGGTACATCTGCCTGTCTTGTGCCCCCCTGTTTTCTCATCTGTAGCAAAAGGAGATGTGGGGCAGTGGATAGAGATATTGTGAGGCTCAGAATGAGGTCACATCACAGGGCAGTGACCCCTCTCCACCACCAGAGGGCGTGGCTCTGGCCACTTTCTGGAGCAGCAGTTCCAGGGCATTTTCTCTGCTCCTTCCCACAGGGTGGCTCTCTGCTGTGGCTCCTCACCCGATTTGTCTACCTGAGGGCTGGGGCAAGGCCTGTGCAGTGGCCCTGGAGTGGGCAATCCCCACCTGTCCTGACCAAGCCCTCACCTGCTCCTCAAACACAAGATGTTCTGGCCCTGGTGAAGGGCCCAACCTTTCCTTGGATAAAGGGTCCAAAACACACCTGTTCACCTGACCTTGGTCTTGTCCTTTGGTCTCACTCCTTGACCCTTGGGCGGCCGTGCTGGGAGCTCCCTGGATTTCCACTGTTCCTCCTTCAGGCTCAGGTCTCTCCTTGCCCTGGACCAGCCACCCACCCACCTGCTGGAAGCTGATGGCTTTCTCCTTTGCTCAGTGTCTATTGGCCCTGGGGGTGTGGAGAGAGGGAAGGAGGGTCCCTGGCTCCAGGGCTGATTAGAGGACGGAGAATGGTGACTAATCTCATAGACGGGGAGACGGAGAATAATAACATCCACTGTAAACTGCTGCTTGAAATCCCTGCTCACCTCTAGAAAGATCTGTTTCCTTTAGAAGACCCCCCCCCTGCAGGGTCCACATCCTTCCCATGAACTTGACTGAGGTCGTGTTTCTTGTGAAATATTCACTCCCTGTCTGGCATTGCTTTGCAAATCCTCACAATGGCATGGACTGTACCACACACGAACATGTGGAGAGGGGTGAAGACAGACCCTCTGCCGCACCCTCACACCCCCAGAAGGAGCCGTCCCTATGATGAGCCTGGGAAAGGCTCCCCCTTCAACTGGGCAAACCTGGTGGGGGGAGAGCAATTTCAGTGCGCTAGAGAAAGCAGTAGAAATTCAAAGAGGAAAGAAGACACCTGATGATATGGGTTGCTCAGGGACTGTCACTTGGTTCAGGAGGCCCCCAAGGTTCTGGAGGCTGGGAAGTCCAAGATCAAGGTGTCAGCAGTTTTAGTCTCTTCCCAAGATGACGCCTCACTGCTGCATCCTCTGGAGAAGAGGAAAACAGGAATATTGTGTCCTCAGGGGGCAGAACAGAAGTGAGTGAACCCACTCCCGCAAGCCCTTTGTATAGCAGCATTAATGTACTCACGACAGTAAAGCCCTCATGACTTGAACGCCTCTCAAAAGACCCCGCCTCCCAACACCATTTCATTAGACATTGAGTTTCCAACACATGAATTTTGGAAGGCACACATTCAAAATTGTGGCATACAGCCTGGGGAACTTTAGTACAGATTAGGGTTGCCAGATTTTGCAAATAAAAATACGGGATGCGGCAGGTTCAAACCCAGACTCAGCCAAAAACTGCAAAAAAAAATAAACAAAAAAACCCCACAGGATGCCCTGTTAAATTGGAATTTCAGATAAACAACAAATATTTTTAACATAAGCATACTCCATGCAGTGCCTGGAATGTACTTATAATTTTTAAAAAACCTGTGAATTTGAAATTCAAACATAACTCACACCCTACATTTTATCCTGCACCAATTTCCAGGTTGAGGTCCTCAGAATCTGATCCCGTGGATTGGGGTGGGCTGGCAGGGGAGGAGGGGGCGGCTCTAAGCGCTTTTCACAGCACAGCCTCTCCCAGATGACTACGGCACAGGTCATCTCCAGGCCACTTTGGCATCATCAGTCCGGCCTGGTGCAGAGAGCGTTGCTGAGGTCACTGGGGCATGACTCCCTCCTGGGAAATCTGGAGGGTGTATGGTCCTGGAAGGGACATGTTTGGTGGGGACCGGTGGGGACCACCCTGAACCCCCAGAGTTTGTCCCTGGATCTACTGTAGGCTACACAAGGACAGAGATACCCAGGGGTGGTCTTAGGACTCATCCCGTGGGGCTTCTGGGAGAAGCCAAGGAGACCCCAAAAGAAAGAAGCTGGGGTAGTCAGGGGCTGAGGAAGAGCAGGAGGTGACCGGGGCAGAGGGATAGCCCTGGCTGCTCTGGAGACTGCAGGGGAAAGAGCCCAACAGGAAACCAACAAAGAGCCCATTAAAATACCACCCTCAGGGGCAGCCTTACGTATCCGCCAGACCCAGAGAACTGTAAGCTAACGTGATGTGCAGGCTCACCTTGACCTGAGTCCTTCCCGGACTTCCCCATGGCAGGGAAGCGTGACCAGAGCCGGAGAGGAGCAAAGTCCTGGTTAGCCTATGCTGCTAACTGGACCTGGCAGGGAAAGAGAGCAGTCTCAGATCCAGCATCCAGAGCATGCTGAGGGCTGGGACACGCTGCCACCACACAAACTGTCCCCGGGTTTGGACTCAAGGGGCTGTAAGACTACTGCCTCAGAAGAATCAGAAAATCCCTGAGTGCAGCTCGGCTGTCCGCGCGTTGCTCGTGTTCCTACTGAAGACGTGTCGTTGCATTCCTCAGGCCTCAGCCACAGGGGTTTCTTTTGTTGCTACTGGGCAACCTCTGGCTGCAGCTCCATGCGTCTCCCTTACGGCAGTCTGCCGAGAGGCACGTGTGCAGGTGGAAGCAAGTGACCTGTTTCTGAGAGACAGGCATCTGGGACAGGTGCTGTGCCCCGTCCACCCCGCCCGGCTCTCATGACAGATGTGGCCAGTTGATCATAACTGAGCCAGGAGTTGGCCCCAGACTCTCTTCTAACCAGTTTGGGCAGCCATTACCCAGGGATCAGATAAGATTTGTCATTGTCACAGACATGAGGGCCTCACCGATATCCAGCAAGTACAAAAGCCAGGGTCTCTGGGAGAACGCACCTGGGCTCTGCTCAGATGATCACACAGGGGCTCGATGCAGCTACACGTCACCTCTCTGCTACTTTGCTCCTCTGCGCTTTCTGTTTCCTCCTCCAGGCCACCCTCATGGCCGTCTGTACTACTGAATCTCTTTCCTACTTGCCTCCTCTGTAAAGTAACCTCTGTGTTACACCAAAACTCATCTTCTAGTGCACGTGTTACCACCTGACTCACTAACTCCCTTTTTCCCCCAATTAACCTCAAGGTAAGGAAAAAATGTCCTAACAAGGCATTTCACGTTTTTTGCAACCTGGTCTCAAGAGAATAGAAAGAAAACGAGCCAAAGACCCAGAGCTCTTTAATCAAAGAGACACAGGGGAGCGTGCAAACATCAGCCTGGCACAGCCCTCCAAGGGCGTCCCGTCAGCCACCACTGCAGAAGGAGTGCTGGGCAGGGAAGGCCTGAGTGACCTGTGTCCTTTGGCCCTGCCCTGCTCTCTGTGATGTCACCAGGCTCACAGTGTCATGCATTTTTGGTGCCCCTACCTGAAGCAGCCGCAGCTGGCATTTCATCAGCTTTGGCTGGAGGCAAACAAAGATTGGGCAGTTCTGGGCAGAAATGACAAGACGATGCTCCAGCTTCTAATCCCACTGCTCATGGCACTCAAGGGACATGCCCGGGAAGATCCAGGTCTGTACGAGGCTTGCCCAGAGCAGAGTTGGGGGGAGGGCTGCCATCTCTCACCCGGCTCCCCCAGAGTGAGAGGCCCAAGAGACCCTGAATTAGAGCACATGGCTCAGGAACTCAAGACATTAGCACTGATGAATGCAAGTGAAGACGCCATCAGAAATGATCCCCCGGGGTCCAGACCCAGCATTCTGGAAGTACAGGGGACTCGGCACAACAACTTAGCAATTGGCTTTGCTTCTGTCTCTATTCCCTTTCTTTGTAGGAACATTGAGGATCCTTCTGGGCCCAACGCCCTGGGAGAGGCAGCAGAGTCGTGGTAGAATGACGCTTTAACTTTGAACACCACTATTAAATTATGTAATCTCATAAAATGGGGGATAGTATAGGGTTGTTGGGAAGAATAAATGAGTTAATGCAAAGTTTGCTCTGTAGAGCATCAGTCCTACGAAAACTCCAGAGAGGTGAGGGGCTCTTGTACAAATGGATCTTTACCTTGGAAGTGAGAACAATGTAACCTGAAAATTATACCCTAATATTAACTTGAAAAATTTTTTTTAAAACACACAAAAAAAAGAAGAAGAAGAAGAAGAAGAAGAAGAAGAAAACTCCATAGGGAAAAGTTCTATAGTTAGACAAGATTTGGAAATGTCTCGTTCGATACTTTTTCCATAGGATCACCGTGGATATCCGTATATTCAGAACGTGCTTTAACTTTACTTAACCTGCATTTCTGAGATGCATCTGACCATAAGACCTCTCCGTGCCCCCACCCCAAACCTGATTTGTAACATTCTAAAAATTACCTGTGCCTATCGTTTTCTCATTTTTCTTATCCAGGTGAGTTTCTAAAGTGGATTTGCAGGAGCTTTTTGAATGTTAACGATATCGGCTCTTTTCCTCTTACAGGTGCTCTGCAAAAGCTTTTCTGCTAATTCTTCAGTTCTCTTGCAACTTTATTTTGGACCAAACAGGAACTTAAAAATTATGTTAAAAACTCATCAATATTTTTACTTAATGTTCTTAGTTTTCATTAGATGTGCTGAGTGAGCATTATCATCTCAAGATTATAAACAGGGCTGGGGGGTGACACCTCCTGAGTTCTAATTACAGTTCCCCCACATACTTGCTCTGTGGCCTTAAAATGAGTTACTTAATACTTCTTGTGGCCTTAAGATGAGTTACTTAATATCTCTGTATTCCAGTTTTCCTGTCTGTGAAATGGCCGTATTAGGGTTGTCGTTAGAATCAGATATGCAAAAAGCTCTGAGAACAGTGCCTGACACTTTGTAAATACTCAATATTTTTCGCTTCATAAAGATTTCCAAGTTTTTATGACTTCTCTTCTGAAATTTACATATTTTTTTCACGGTGAGGCAGTAAAGATATTTTCCTGTGTTATTTTCTAGAAGTTTTATTTTTTCATCTTTTACATTTAGATTTGCAATCCATTTGGTATCGATTTTTGTGTACAATATAAGAACCACGATTAATTTTTTTTCACAATGATATCAACTGACCCAACTTCATCTATTGAAATAGCATTCATCCCTGATTGCCACCTTTGTCAAAAATCAAGTCTCATATATGTCAGGATATTTCTAGACTCTTCTTAGTTCCCTGGATATTTGTCGATCTTTGTGGATTACTACATAGTCTTAATTCACACAGCTTTGCGACGCGTCACAAAATGTGACAGTGTAAGTCCTTTGTGGTGCTGTTTTTCAATACTGTGTGGGCTAATCCTGGCCAATGGCACTTCTAGTTTCAGAATAAGGTTGTCAAGTTCCACAAATAAAACTGTTGGGATTTTGATTGTGACTGCCTTCAATCCATACAGCAACCTGCGAGAAATTATCTTTATAATATTAAGCCTTCTATCCATGGACATGGTATACCCTCCCATATTTCTTTCAATAAGATACACAATTAGAATTTTTTGGAAGTTTTGCACACAATTGTTTACCTTTGTCAGATATTTTATGATTTTGAAACTAATATGAATAATACGATTTTTACATTTTTGTTTCCTAGTCATTTGACACTGTTACATAGGTGTTTTATCTTAACCTTTTATCCAGTAACCTTGCTTAACTCATCTGTAAATTGTAATAGTTCATAATACATTCCCTTGGATTTCCCATATTCATAATCATGTCATCTGTGATTCTTATTTTTACTTATTTTATTTATTTTATGTATTGCATGCGCCAGCTAGGATGGCCAGTACAGTGGGTGCGTTTGGTTGATGTGTTTTATCCATTGACAGACTTTTCATTTTTCTACATCCTTATGAGAAACAAGCATATAGTTTTATTTGTAATCCATTGAAGTTAGCTTAATTTATTGCTAGTGTATCTGAGTATGAATCTAGCATCTTACTATTTGTTTCCTATTTCTTTTCTTTCTTGACTTTTTAAAGACAGATAAAAATTTTATTTTTTTACTGAAAACAATTCTATAAGCTACCCTGGAGATATGATTGTCTCTGTTAGCTATTATCCATGTAATTGTGTTAACAGTTGATATATTCACTAAAAAAAATAAAAAAATTGTTTGTTATCCCCTCTGCCCATCACATCCATGACACTCAAAAGTCATATGCCATGTAGGCATACATTCTGAACCATGTGCCATTTACAGCCTGGTATCTTGTTAGTAGCTCTTACATAGATAAAATTTGCATTCACTGTCCCACAAGTGTGCTTGCATCCTGGTTTACTTCTGGCACACCCTTACTCCCCAGGCGCAGATCATTAAACTCCTAACAAAAGCATAGGCATGTATAAGGCCCCTGCCCACTGAAGGGTCCATTATCCCAAATGATGGCAAAGGGATCTTCTGGGTCTCCTCGCTGGTAGCACCAGCAGAGGTGGTGGACGTCCTGTACTGCTGCTGTTGGCTGATGTTTGCTGAGACCTGTCCCCTCTGGGTCTGCTCATGCTACTTCCTTTGGTTTTGATGCCAGTGTCAGCTGGGAAGATGCTGGGGAGATGGGGCCAGGTCTCCCTGTACTTCTCATGTACAAATGGCTCTTTCCTTTTCCTTTCAGAAAAAGTTCAATGTGGCTACAGACCCACCTTTCCAAACTCATCTTGGTTACCATTTCGTGAACTGCTTCAAGTCCAGAACGGTGAGTTCCCATGGCAAGTGAGTATCCAGACGTCTGGGAAACACCTCTGTGGAGGCTCAATCATACATCGATGGTGGGTTCTGACAGCAGCACATTGCTTCCCAAGAACTCTGTAAGTCTCTGAGGCGTTATCTTAACGTAATCTGGGCTGGGTAGCTCAATAGGTTGGTGTTCACAGCTCATGAAGCCATGATCTATATCCCCACTATATTCCAATTGGCTTTGTACCCAAAGGGCTCTGCACCACAACCACTCTATCCTCTTTATTTAGTGCAAGTAGCAGCCATGCACCCAGTATTGAAAAATCAGCACAAGGTGTCTCTCTTCTCCTGCCTGCCATCTGTATATGCAGACAGCACATTAGACTCATGATTGCATATACGTTCATTGAGCACCGCATGTTGTCCGCAGCGTGTGAATGGAGCACTTGAACAGATAGCCAAGCTCCCTGTGCTCAAGGAGTTCACATCCTTGTACATCAGATGGGAGTTTCCTGGGCTGACCACTCACTGGCTCAGAGATTTGCCTGGGTTGTGGCCCTGACTCTTACCTGTCTGACCCCTGCCACACTCTAGGCCTCTGCAGCCCGTCCGTTCCTCCAGGTGTCTCACTCTCTGGTTGTCAACTCTGTTGCTTACACGTGTGTCTACAGATGTGCAATGCACCATAACTATTGTTAGAGCTGGCGTTCTCATATTCGTTTTAGATTAGAAATGGCAGCGGTCAATGTCACCGTGGCCATGGGAGCTAAAACATTCAGGGATGTCCACCTGGAGAGAAAGCAAGTGCAGAAGATCATTATCCACAAAGATTACAGACCGCCCAAGCTCGACAATGACCTGTCCCTGCTGCTGCTCGCCACACCGGTGGAATTCTCCGACTTCAAAAGGCCCATCTGTCTGCAGGAGAAGGAGATGGAGTGGGACCGGTGCTGGATAGCAGAGTGGATAACGACTCCTGGGAAGGGTATGCACACTCCTGAGGGCACCCTGCAAGACCCACAGTGAGGGTGCCCCGGGCTAGACAGTGCGACGCTTTGGATGCAGGAAGGTGAGGTCTGTATTCTGGCTTTACTGCTCTCGAGCTCCTTCCCTTCTCACTCTCACCTTTTCTCACCTATAGAATGCTGGCCATGTCTCCCTCGAATAAGTTGTGGATTAAATTGAATGAGATTATACAAGGTCCCCAGTCTGGGATATAGAACAATCTCAGATCATGAGAGTGATGATCCTTTTTATGGAGCCAAAAGAATGGCACTCCAGTTCAGATCCTGCCTGTGGGGCTGTTTTATAGTGGCCATTTCTGCAGCTGTGGGACACCATCCTGGGATGCCTCGCAGCCAGTGCTTCTCCAGCAGGGCTCAGTCACCTACGGCTGAATGCCTCTCCCTACAGGCACCAGGCTGGCCAAGAAGGGCCTCCGGAAAGGTGGGAGTGGGGTGGGGAGAAGGCCAAGGACTCTTCTAGCATCATGGTCAGTTCCTTCCTTCCTACAAAAAGTCACGTCCAGGTGTGTCGTCTTCCTGGCTTCTCTGTCTGGCTTGGTGATGCTGGGCACCATTGACTCAGAGGTTGGGCTGTTCTGACCCTCTGCTCAGGGACAAAGCATGGCTGTAGGGAATGGTGGGGCCATGGAGGAAGCTCACTCTGGGTCCCCCTGGCAGAGGCTGGGGGTCTCGTCCTGGAGGGTGTGAGCTTTCCATAGGGAGACAAATTCAGCATAAGCATCACTCGTTGGGGATGCTGGGGAGGAGCTTTGAGGGGGCCTTGTGTTGGGTGACCTCAGGCCTCCCTACCCCATGCATCTGTGATTTGCTGGATGTGCGTGGCCTTCCCAGCCTCCATGCTGGTCGCCTGTAGGCCAATGTGGGTGGCTGGTGCAGTGCTTGTTCTCACGCTGGCTTCCTTGCTCTGTCAGGCCAACGCGATGGCTTAAACACGCACCTGGAGAAGCTGAGAGTGGTGCAGATCAGCCAGAAGAGATGCGCCAGCAGGGTAGACGAGCTCTCCAGGAACATGCTCTGTGCCTGGCAGGAACGAGGCACGAATGGCCAAGGCAAGGTACCCACCTGCCCAGGGCTCCCTCCTCACACCCTACTGCTTCGAGCTTCCCAGGAGGGGCCAGGTGGGAGGCCCCCAGCCCACACCACTAGGACGCCCTATCCCACAGCCACCACATCATCTTGCCAGAGGCAGCCGACTGCTTGCAGACTGCTTCTTCTTCCTTTTCTCCTTCCCAGGGGGACAGTGGGGCACCCATGGTCTGTGCTGTCTATGGAACCCAGAGACTCTTCCAAGTGGGCGTCTTCAGTTGGGGCATAAGATCTGGCTCCAGGGGGAGGCCTGGGATGTTTGTGTCTGTGGCTCCATTTATTCCATGGATCAAGGAGGAGACGGGAAAGGAAGGGAAGGCCTTCACCAACACCCCCTTGGGGGCCCCAAGAAACTTCGCAGCTTGTGGTCCACAGTTCCAATTGCTAGGTTTGGGGTTTCAGCTGATACTTACCGCTGTGTTTTTCCAGTGACAAATCAGATTATGAAGCTTTGGATCCAGCCTTTGTCTCTTCTTTCTTCCCTCTCCTTTCTTCCCTCCTGTCCCTCCACAAGCATCTATAGATCATCTAGTGTGGGGTAGCCTCTATGCCAACCCCCAAAATTTAGATGTGGATTTAATTCTCCCAGACCACACAGTCTAATAAAGGGATATCAAACACAATGCTGAAAACAGGTGCATGAAGAATCTGGTGCTTAAGGAATCCCAGAAGAAGAGACACTGGCACTCCTGCCAGGAGACCGGCTTCAGGACACCGCTGGAAATCGCTTCACGTTTTTGCGCCTCCGTTTCCTCATCTATGAAAAAGGAGATTCCAACAGATGAACTTGGTCTTTCCTCATGCCAACATTCCATAATGCTTAATACTTATTTCCTATAACCTAGCTATGGTCCAGCTTTAGTTCTTTTTAAATTTTTAAAAAATATTTAGGGGGTATACATGTTTGATTCTGAGACCCACACACAGGGAGTTCCCCATGTGAGGTACAAATGCTTCCATCTCCTGGGCCACTCAGGACAGAAAGTCAATGGGATGATCAGGATCAGGAGTCTTTCATCCAATTTGGATGTGAAAGTGGGAGATTATGACTTGGTATTTGGAGACCACACCTTTGTCAGGACAATGCAGTGGCTTGGGTCCACATCCACACAGCTAGTGGATGACTGGATGGGGCCTGTGGCCAAGGGGATAAAGTCATCACCCAGCCAGGGAGAAGGGAAAAATTCAAGGATGGGAAAGCAAGCAGGTCCTTCCACTGAGAGGAAGCAGAAGAGCTTGTGTGGCCAGACCAAAATACCAAAGATAAAAATTCAATTTTAGAAAACTGTAGCCAGGCATGGTGGCTCACACCTGTAATCTCAGCATTCTGGGAGGCCGAGGCAGGTGGATAGCTTGAGCTCATGAATTTGAGACCAGCCTGAGCAAAAGCGAGACCCTGTCTCTACTAAAAAACATAGAAAAACTGGGGCAAGAGGATCGCTTGAACTCAAGTTGGAGGTTGCTGAGAGCTATGACATCATGGCACTCTACCCAGGGTCACTAAGTGAGACTCAGTCTCAAAAAAAACAAAAAACGAAAACTGTGAGTCCATATTGAAAGATCAGTGCCATGAAGTGCCATCAGGGGCTGGAGATAGAGTCTTTGCTGTGTGCCTTCTTGGTTTAGCCCACCTTACACAGCTGCAAAGGAGACAGTCACATGTGACCCTATGGGAGGGAAAACATTCATTCGCTTATTCATTCATTCATTCTGATACTTTGTGAACACTGAGGAACGTAGATGGAGGATATAGGTCATTCAAATGTGTATGTCATGTCCAAAGGCATGCTCCTCCTCACAGTCCCCTAGTAATTAGTAATTTTATGCAGTGGTCCCTCAGTATCCATGGGGGATTGGTTCCAAGTCCCTCCTTGGATATGACAATCTACACGTGCTCACGGTTCTTATATAATGTGGTGTAGTATTTGCATATAATCTATGCACATCCTCACGTGTAGTTTAAGTCATCTCTAGATTACTTATAGTACCTAATAGGAAGGCAGAGCCCACAGATAGGAAGGGCCAACTGCATATACACGTGTGTCTATAGAGTTTCCTTTTGTTTATAGGTATATAAATATACAAAATACATCGCTTCATTTCATGGTTTCATCATACATATACAGTATACAGACAAGAAAGATTAGGTAAAACAGTACATGGAGCCAATCCCATCTTTATCCTTGGATTCCCAAACCCATGTTTTCTGGCCATGCAAGAATCAGTACCTTACACTCAATTACTGTTAACAGACATTGTCCCTGGGAAGAGAGCTCCCCAACCTCACAAGCCATTAGAGCGCCACAGGTTTGGTGGTCTTCACTGGGCCAAGGGACTCAATGGGAAGCCCATGGGACTCAGTGCCCTGATTCACTTCTGTCACATTATAACCAGGTGGTCAGAGTGATGCCACATGGAAAAACATCGTGGTGAATAACTAGGCATTTCGTGAGTTACCTGTGGTGGGTAGCAAAGGCATTGTGGGCCGGGAAGTCCATCCATATAAAGAATGAGGTGAAACTGCTGTCTGTGCCAAGAAGGAAGGCGTCAACCATAGTCAGTTTCCCTTCACATGGGCTGTGTGCTACGTGATTCCCCGTCTAGGGAAGGCGGCCATGGCAGGGCTCTGCAGAGATGCTGGTGTTCTCTTTGAAAATGCATTGTCAGATGCCTAATTTAACGAAGTGTCCTCAGGACCCTCATAAGGACTAGATTTAGAGGCTAGGTAAGCAGGTCACACTTAATAAATCCATTTTGACATTTCTATCTAAGACTTTGGAGTTCTTCTTTTACATTCTACAAAGGAATTCCATTCAAGGTAGGCCATTCATTTTTGTCCAAGGTTTTAGTCCTGCCAAACAAAGAGAACCACTTCTAGCTGCTCCAGCTAAACTGAATCCAGAATTTCTCATAAGTGCCCCTAGATCACTGGTTCTCAACCTTCCTACTGCTGCGACCCTTTAATACAGTTGAGAACCGCTGACCCAGATTGATACATGTGGCCCCACATTTTACTTAATCCTTCACCTAACTCCCTTAAAATCCATTCTCAGGTTTCGGCAAACGCCCATTAGCAGAACGTTCAGCGGGTATCCTGTCTTCTCTTCGGTCAGATGTGAACCGATCCCCTATGCAGTCTATTGAAATGATTACTGACTGCTCTGAGAGAGAAGCTGATTCTGATAGGAAGGGAAGTCCAGTGGGATTTAACCTTACTATGTTGATTCACCTTAATCCACCCAAACGTCCCATTGCAATTCTCTTGATCATCTTCTTTCCTGATTAATTGCCTTTCATACAAGCATCTAAAGAGGCTGTAAATTCAAGTTTTGTTATAATTCTGCCACCTGCAGAAACAACCACGGGTCTGGTTTTCAGTACAGTTGAAGGGCATTCTGTTAGGAACAGTTGTAGAAGTTTCTCTGGCTTTTGAATTATGCCTTTGAGTTGAAAATTGAAAGCCCTGAGTTTGCTGTAGTTATTCTGGGTGTTTTTGTTTGTTTTTCTGTAAACTTCCCATTGTATTTAGTAATTATAGCCCAGAAAATTCTATTGCAAAAAACCACTCAGTCTCTTTCTAGTAGGCAATTGATTCCAAGAATGGCAGGTAATCACTCAAGTAACTATTTTGACATCAGATGCCATGGGCTACCAGAATCCCATTTTCCACTAGTGATGAGGTCATTATAACCTTCAAATCAAATCAGGCCTCACAACATATCTGAGATTTCCATCTTTGCAGTTGTATTTCCTGGAACCATTTTCAGTACCAAATAGTGTATTGGTCAGGATGCTGTCAGGAAATGGAAAACGCTCTGCGCATCTCAAGCAGAGAGTGGATTAATACACAACAATGGTGCTGACAGAGAGAGGTGAAGGGCTTGAGTGCAAAGGTCAGCAGAGCCACACTCACCTGCTCTTTTCCCTGGGAGAGCTTTGGAGTCGGTTTCCGTGGGGTCCAAACCAGGGCTCCTGGCACACGACGTCAGGAATCGTCGGAACCCACTACTCACAAGCTTATTATTGTCTCCAGCACCAGAGATTTTCAGAGGTAGACCCAACGTGGCAGAATGCTGGGACGCCCATCTGCTGAGAGCTGCAGGCCTCAGCACAACCGATGGGATGAAATCGGGGCTTCTCCCTTCCCCTGTCCCCCCAAACTTGGCTGAGAATCTGAATCGGAAGCCTCCTGGGATTCCGAGAAACACGGCTTTCAAGATTTCAGCTTCTGCAATATCAGGAAGTGTTTCAAAAGGCAGGGACGGTGCTTAATCTCAACATATAATATCTGGTATATTGACCTATAATGAAGACTCCTTCACGTGGCACTGCGAGGATTAAGTGAGGTCCCTCACAGTGTATTGTGCATGGGAAGGGGAGCCTGCTGTCTGTATCAGCCCTAAACTCAGAGTGACAACTGTCAACTCTATTCTCTGTGAGAAAATGCAAGATGGCGCCAGCCTTTGTTTTCCATCTACCCTCCTCTCCCCACCTTAGGAGAATTCGCTGTCCTCCTCTGGGTCTGGGTGGGCTGGTTCTTGGGCACTGAGTCCACGGAGACCCCAAATAGCCCTTGGCTTGCCCTCAGCAAGAACCAACAAAGGCACAAAGGGAGTGGGAGGGTTGGGATGGTCTTCCCTGTCCCTTTCCCATTCAGCCCACTGTGCTGCTGGTGCCCGGGCCCTTCTTGACTCAGGGCTCCTATGTGGCCTTCCTTCCACACCTGCAGTCCTCACTGGCTCCAGCAGCAATATTTTCTGTCCTTGTTTCTGTGGCTTACCGCTGTCGCTAGTCTCTGGACCCATTATTCTCCTTGGTTGAATCCCTTTACAATGCCCATGACTTTTTATTAAAGTGCCTTCATTTGAACGTTCATCACCCCACGCCTGTTGGTTTCAGAGCCATCCACCTCCTCACTTGTGCCCAAGAGGGTTGGATGGGCATTTAGAAAAGGCCAGGGCTTGGGACAAAGTAAGGCAGAAGGAGCGGAGGGACAATCCTGAACACAAAGATGCCAGGACTTTGAGAGGCTGATGGCCATCAACACATGGGCAGTTCCCTTGTGGGGATGGGGGTCCAGGCCCCACCCTGCACACCTGGCCACGTGGAATCACTAAGTCTGGAGCTGGATCCCTGCTGCATCACAGGCCATGATCCAACTGGCCTTGAGCTGAGAAGAACTAGGGCACAGCTGAAATCTGAGCGGGAAGAGGAGCAGCTGAGGTCCACAGGGAGCCATGTCTATTTCCTGATCCGTCTCCTGCCCCAAATAGCTCTGCTCTCCTCTGATTTGTTTACACGAGCCTCTCCCCAGCAGTAGATGCCACCGGGCTGTAAAATAGGACACAGCGGCCAGTGACACAGACAGGCCCTCAGGCCACATCCTCCCCAGCCTGGAGTTCAGTGTGCAGATCCCAGCTAATCCCCCTGGCTGGGACATTCTGCAGGGTCCGCAGCCTGTGGGGGACTCTGTCTGCCTGAGGGGGCTGGGACCCTTGGGCAGAGGGGATAGTGCGAGGCAGTGCTGCGGCCCTCCTCACCTCTCCCTGCCCCGTCAGTCCCTGTCATTTTCTTCACTGCACCCCACCTGGGTCCTCATCGGGGACACCGGGGAGCCATACCCACCTGCTCTTTCCCCTGGGAGAGCATTGGAGTCAGTTTCAGACAGACCCATGGGGTCCAGACCAGGCTCCTGGCACACAACTGAGGCAGCGCTGGTGGGGGTGGGTGGAGCATGGTTTATGGAGTTAAAAGTGGATCCAAGCCCGATTTCAGTTCCCAGTCAACGGAGGCCCAGCCAGGAAAGTGCCCGCCCAGATTCCCCCCACAGAGAATCGGCTAGTAACACAGGAGTAATCAGAGGGTCAAAGTTAATGATTCCTCTGAGGTCCCAGAGGTGTCAGGAGTCTGAGTTGGTGCTCTCTCTGCTGTGTCACCTGACCTGTTTGTATCATCAGCCTCAGATCCCTTCTCCTTAACTAAGTGTATTCCCAAGATGCCTTCAGCATTTTTGTCCTACAATGAATCTGTGATTTGGACACTCCAGGCCTCTCACTTCCACTTCTACCCTAACCTCCCACATTCCAGGGGGCTCAGAAGGCCAGCTGGCTCTTTGTCTGGAGTGTGGCAGTTCCACCCAGTGCCCTATTGTGACCTCAGTGGTCAGGCCAGCTATGAGCTAGCAGGCGTGGACCATGTAGCTCCTTGCGGGAAGCCTCTGCTGATGTGCAGACCAGGCATGATGAGAAGGTGCAGGGACAGGGGGGCAGTGCTCCTGCTACAGGTGGCCCTGCTGCTGCCCTGGGCATGTGGCTTCCAGAAACGTAGGTCCCTGTGGGTCCTTGTTCATGTATCTCACCAGGGCCCTCCACGCCTGGGGACGGGAGAATCACCTGGAGAGCTTGTTCTGAAAGTCAGTTTCCAAGAGGGTGGGATTCAGGCAGCTGAATTCCTAAGAAGCCCCTCGGGCTAAATGAGAGAACCTTAGTGGAAATGTATGAGAGGCATAAGCGTGAGAATCATCTGTATAAAGGGGATATTTGAAGCCACAGCCAGGACAAGCTCCTGTAGCCAAAGGGAGAGAAGTGGCCTGAGAATTGACCCTTAGGTTTCAGAAGAGGATGAGAATTCAACAAAAGAGTCTGAGAAGAACTGGAAAGACCCTTAAGGATGATTTTATCAAATCCCCTCATTTTGTGGGTGAAAAAACAAAAGACCCTAGAGGTAACCTGTTCCACTACACGGAGGTTCCAAGTTCCCAATGTCAAGGTTGACATTAATGCACACACACATTCTTTCCGCTCCCAGGGACTCCCCTCGATTTCTTGTTTTTTTTTGTTTTTTTTTTTTTTTTTTTTTTTTGAGACAGAGCCTCAAGCTGTCACCCTGGATAGAGTGCTGTGGCATCACAGCTCACAGCAACCTCCAATTCCTGGGCTCAAGCGAGTCTCTTGCCTCCTCCTCCCAAGTAGCTGGGACTACAGG
>CAUYRH010113183.1:0-51816 GCA_963574655.1 Perodicticus potto | reverse complement strand
CTATTTGATCTTTGACAAGCCAATTAAAAACATTCAGTGGTGAAAAGATTCCCTATTTAATAAATGGTGCTGGGTGAACTGGCTGACGACCTGTAGAAGACTGAAACTGGACCCACACCTTTCACCATTAACTAAGATAGACTCTCACTGGATAAAAGATTTAAACTTAAGACATGAAACTATCAAAATATTAGAAGAAAGTACAGGGAAAACTCTTGAAGGAATTGGCCTGGGTGAATTTTTTCTGAGGAGGACTCCCCAGGCAATTGAAGCAGTATCAAAAATACACCACTGGGACCTGATCAAACTAAAAAGCTTCTGCACTGTTAAGAACACAGTAAGTGTAGCAGGCAGACAGCCCTCAGAATAGGAGAAAATATTTGTAGGTTATGCCCCCAACAAAGGTTTTTTTTTTTTTTTTGACACATGAAAAGTCTTTATTAATCCTCTTGTGAAAAATCTATACAATGGCTGCAGATAACATCACCGTAGAGTCTTTACTCCTTCGCCTGTTATCCAATCTCCAGCTCACTTTTTGCCAGCACCAACATTAGCCTTTGCAGTCCCCCTGACTTTCTTTATTCTGTTCTTGCGTTCCTTTTGCTGCTTTCTTGATGTCTTTTTCTTCTCATACAGGTCATCCCTTGCATCTATGTTTGGGTTCATTTTTCTTTGCATAATCCAAAGAATCATAAATCATGCCAAAGCCTGTTGTCTTCCCACCACCAAAGTGAGTTCTGAAGCCAAATACGAAGATGACATCGGGTGTGGTCTTGTACATTTTGGCTAGTTTTTCTCTAATTTCCGTCTTCGGTACTGTTGCCTTCCCAGGGTGAAGGACATCAATGACCATTTGTTTCCTCTGAAGTAGTCTGTTAGTCATGAACTTCCTGGTCTGGATAGTTACTGTGTCATTCATGATGGCGGGCAATGCTCGGGCAGCCAGAGAGGTCCAACAAAGGTTTAATAACCAGAATACACAGAGAACTCAAGCGTATTGGCAAGAAAAGGGCAAGTGATCCCATCTCAGGGTGGGCAAAGGACTTGAAGAGAAACATCTCTAAAGAAGACAGGTGCACGGCCTACAGACACATAAAAAAATGCTCACCATCCTTAATGATCAGAGAAATGTAAATCAAAACTACTTTGAGATATCATCTAACTCCAATAAGATTAGCCCACATAACAAAATCCCAAAACCAGAGATGTTGGCGTGGATAAAGAGAAAAGGGAACACTTCTACATTGCTGGTGGGAATGCAAACTAATACACTCCTTTTGGAAGGATATTTGGAGAATACTTAGCGATCTAAAAATAGATCTGCCTTTCAATCCTGTAATTCCTTTATTAGGTATATATCCAGAAGACCAAAAAGCACATCATAATAAAGATATATGTACCAGAATGTTTATTGCAGCCCAATTTATAATTGCTAAGTTGTGGAAGAAGCCCAAATGCCCATCGACCCACCCATGAATTGATTAATAAATTGTGGTACATGTATACCATGGAATATTATGCAGCCTTAATGAAAGATGGAGACTTTATCTCTTTTGTGTTTACATGGATGGAGCTGGAATATATTATTCTTAGCAAAGTATCTCAAGAGTGGAAGAAAAAGTATCCAATGTACTCAGCCCTAATATGAAGCTAATTTATAGGTTTCATATGAAGGATAAAACCCAATTATAGCACAAGAATACAGGGAAAAGGGAAAGGGAGGGGAGGGGAGGGGGGAGGATAGGCAGAGGGAGGGCAATTAGTGGGATCACACCTATGGTGCATCTTAGCAGGGTACTGGTGAAACTTATTAGATGTAGAATATCAATGTCTTCATACAGTTATTAAGAAAATGCCATGAAGGCTATGTTTAACAGTTTGACAAAAATATTTCAGATTGTATATGAAGTCAGCACATTGTGCCCCATGATTGCACTAATGTACACAATTATGATTTAATAAAATTATATAAAAAAAAAAAAGAAAAAGAAAAACCTGATAGGCTAGCAACAGACTTCTCACCAGAAAATTTATAAGCCAGAGGAGATTAGGACTCCATTTTCTATCTTCTAAAACAAAACATTTGTTAGCCAAGAATTCCATATCCTTCAAAACTAAGTTTCTTAAATGATAGATAAGACCTTTGCAGATAAAAGAACAATGAGAGAATTTGTTACTACTAGACTGGCTGCAGCAAGATAGATAACCATCAACATCAAAGACCCAAAATTAGAGCTCAAAACCCTTATGAAACAGTAGCACAATAGTTAAAACAAAGGCAACAAGCTATTTTTGAACGTGATGAATAGAAAAATATCCCACATATCAATATATATATATATTTTTTTGTAGAGACAGAGTCTCACTGTATCGCACTTGGTAGAGTGCCATGGAGTCACAGCTCACAGCAACCTCCAGCTCTTGGGCTTAAGCAGTTCTCTTGTCTCAGCCTCCCAAGTAGCTAGGACTACAGGCACCCACCACAGCACCTGGCTAATTTTTGATGCAATTCGGCAGGGGCCGGGTTTGAACCCACAGCCCTCGGTATATGGGGCTGGTGCCCTACTTGCTGAGCCACAGGCGCTGCCCCTACATATCAATATTGATAATGAACATGAAAAGTCTGAATGCCCCATATAAAAGGCATAGATTGGATGGATGAAAATGCACAAGCCAAGCGTATGACAAGAAACACATCTAACTTACAAGGACATGCACAGACTCATGGTGAAGGGTATAAAATATTCCATTAAACTGGAAGTCAAAGGACAGCAGGTGTAGCCGATCTCTTAACAGATAAAGTAGACTTTAAGTCAACAATGGCAAAAAGGGGCAAATATGGTCATTAAATAATAATAAAGGGAGCAATTCAATAGGAAGACATAATAATCCATTATACATATATATGTATATATATATATATATTTAGGTGTGTATATATATATTTAGGAATGTAAACACTGGAGCTCCAAGGCACATGAAATAAATTCTGCTAGACATGTTTATTGCAGTTCAATTTATAATTATTCTTGAGCTGCATAGTTATAATTGTTGTGAACTTCAAAACCCCACTGATAGAGCTGGAAAGATCATCAAAGCAGAAAACCAATAAACACTGAACTCAAATGGCACTCTAGAAAAAAATGGACCTAATAGACCATTATTGAACATTCTACACCCAGACCACTCAACACTTATTCTTTTCATCAGCACTTGAAATATTATCCAAGATTGATTATATCTTATAGAATAAAACAAGTCCCAGCAATTTAAAAAAAATAAAATCACACTATGTATCTTCTGAGACCACAGTGTAATCAAACTAGAAATAAATTCCAAAGGAAAGACTCAAATCTACACAAAAAATTATGGAAGTTAAGTAAGGTACTGCTGAACAATCCATGAGTCAACAAGGAAATTAAGGTGGAAATAAAAAAATAACTCAAACTAAATGGCAGAGGGGAAACTGCTTTCAAAATCTATGAGATATAGTTAAAGTAATCCTAACAGGAAGGCCCATAGCCTTAAGTGCTTATTAAGAAAGAAAAGTCATGTGCCACACTTCATTCATGGGTTGATGGGCACTAGAGTTGATTCCAGGTCTTAGAAATTATGAATTGAACTGCAATAAATGTTTTAGTATAAATGTTCTTGTGATTTAATGATTTTTGTTCTTCTAGGTAGACGCTGGTAATAGGATTGTAGGATCAATGGAAGGTCTACTTCAAGCTCTTGAAGGATTCACCGTACTTCTTTCCTTAGAGGCTGTATTAGTTTGCAATCCCATCAGCAATATATAAGCATTCCCATCTCTCCGCATCCATGCCAGCATTTGTAACTTTGTGATTTAGTGATATGGACTATTCCCACTGGGATTGGCTGATATCTCAGAGTGTTTTTGATTGGCATTTCTCTGATTATTAGAGATACAATACTATTCATCCATAAAAAGAGGAAAACTTTACATCTTTTATATTTACCTGGGTGAAGTTGAAGCATAAAGTATCATGAGAATGGAAAAGAAAGTGTCTAATGTACTTAATACTAATATGAAACTAATAGAGAAACAGATACACACCCACACACAAGAGAAAAACACAATTATATCAAGTGAGGGAGAAGGGATGAAGGGAAAGGGGGAAAAAAGAGGGAAAGGGGGTGTTAAGCACTCATCTAATGTGTACAGTGTAAGGGTGTATATATATATATATATACATATATATATATATATACATATATATATGTCACACTCCCCATGAAGGGCTCAACTACAACTTGAACTTTAGAAATGAAAACAATGTTACCGAATCATCTGTATCCTCATATTAATCTGAAATAAAATTAAAAAGAAAAAAAAAATCACATATTAACAACCTCAAGTCACATCTTAAGAAACTGGGGAAAGAAGAGCAAATCAAAATGAAAGTCAGCAGAAGAAAAGGAATAATCAACATTAGAGCAGAAAAAAAGAAATGAAAAGAGAGAAACAAATGCAAAGAGTCAATGAAACATAAATGTGTTTCTTTGAAAACATAAACTAAATTGATAGACCATTAGCCAGAATAAGCTGAAATAAAAGAAAAAGGACTTATCTAATGTCAATCAGAAATGAAAAAGGAAACATTACAACTGATATCCTTGAAATAGAAAATATCATCTGTGAATACTATGAAAACCTTTAGAAAATCTGTTTGAAATGGATAAATTTCTGGCAACATACAACTTCCCAAGCAGCAGAAATAGACTCAGACAGAAATAGAAAAAAAAATTTTTTCTTTCTCACTTTGTCTCACTTTGTCACCCTTGTAAAATGCACCATAGTGTCATAGCTTGCAGCAACCTCAAGCTCTCAGGCTCAAGCAGTTGTGTTGCGTTAGCCTCCCAAGTATCTGAGACTACACGCACCTGCCACAATACCCAGCTATTTTTAGAGGTGGGGTCTCGCTCTAGCTCAGGCTGGTCTCAAACCTGCGAGCTCAGACAAACCAACTGCCTCGGCCTCTCGGAGTTCAAGGATTACAGGCATTAGCCATTGCACCTGGTCAAGAAATAGAAATCTTGAAAAGACCCATAATAGTCACCAAGATGGAAACAATAATAAAAAATATCCCAATAACAACAAAAAGCCCTGGACAAGACAGGTTCACAATCAAATTCTACCAGACCTCAATGAAGAGCAGGTACTTATCTTCCAGAAATGATTTCACAACATTGAGAAGGAGAGACTCCTTCATAATTCATTCAATGAAGCCACTGTCACCTTGATGGCAAAGGGGGGACCCCAAAATAACAACAACAAGAAAGCCCGTTATAGACTAATATCCCTAATGAACACAGATGCAAAAATCATGAAGAAAATACCAGCAAACCAAGCTCAGTTCCACATTAAAGAGATAACTCAGCATGACCTCAGGGATGTAAGGATGGTTCAGCACACACAGATCAATAAACATGACTGACAACATAAACTGAAACAAAGCCAAAGACTATATGATTTCCCAATAAATGAGAAAAATAATTTGATAAATCTAGTACCCTTTCCTAATAACTATCCTCAACAAACTTGCCATGTGAAAATATATCTCAATTATAAAGACCTTATGTGACAAATAAATAGTTAACATCACACTAAATAGAAAAAATTTGAAAGCATTTCCCCTAAGAACTGGAACAAGACAAGGGTACTCACTGCCACCAATTTTATTTCACATTGTACTAAAGTCCCAGCAAGAGAAACCTGGCAAGGCAAAGAAATAAAGGACATCAAAATCAGGAAGATATAAGATTGTGCTAAGGACATAATTTTTTATATAGAAAAGATTATACCAAATGACTGCTAGAATCAATAAATAAAATAAGTAAAGTCTCAGACTACAAAATCTATGAATATAAATGAATATAGCATTTTCCATATACTAATAAAAATAAGCTGAGGGTGGAATCAAGGACTCAATACAATTTGCAGTAGCTACAAACAAAAAATATAGCTCCTTACCCAAGTAGGTGAAATAGCTCTACACATAGAACCACAAAACATTGATGAAAGAAATCATAGAAGATAAAAACAAAAGAAAAAATATCCCATGTTCATGGATTGGTAGAATTGACACTGTTAAAATGTCCGTATTACTCAAAGTGATTTTACAGATTCAACACAATTCTCATCCAAAGACCATCATCCTATTGCACGAATCTAGAAAAAATAATTTGAAGCTTCATGCGAACCAGAAAAGAGCCCCAAAATCAAAGCAATGATACGGAAAAGCACATATCAATCTGGAGTCATCATATTACTTGATTTCAAATTATGCTATGAGACCACAGTAATGAGAACAGCATGGAACTAGTATAAAAGTAGAAACATAGGCTAATGGAACAGAATAGAGAACCCAGGAATAAAACCTCCTACCTACATACAACCTACTGATCTTTGATAAAAAGACGACAATACAAGGTGGGGAATGGCAGCCCCATTCTATAAATGACGCCAGGAAACTGAATAGCATGTGCAGAAGAAGGAGACAGGACTCTAATCTTTCACCATATGCATACAGCAATCCAGCATGGAAAAAAATAATTAAACGTTGATCATGAAACCGTAAAAATTCTAGAAGAAATGCTAGAAACTCTGCTAGACATTGACCAAGGCAAAAAATTTATGCCTGGGACCCCTTAGACAAATATGATAACAAAAGTAAATAAATATGGCTTAAATGAATTGAAAACTTTTGCATAGCAAAGGAAATGATGAACAGAGTAAATAGATAATCTACATAATGGGAGAAAATATCCAGAAATACATATCTGATGAAGGGCTGACATCCAGAATGTGATAACAACAAACAAATCAGAAGGAACAAACAAGCAACCCTAAGAAAAAGTTGGAAAAAGACATGAAGAAATTTTTTTCAAAAGAAGATAGTCAAATGGAGGACAAACATGTGAGAAATGCTAACCACCAAAAATAAGCAGGAAAATACAAATTCAAACTCCGGTTAGTGTCCACTTTATCCCTGTCGGAATGGTTACTACAAAGTTATATATACATGACACATAGGGAAGGAGTGCTTATCCATTGTTGATGGGGCTGTGGATTAATACAAACTCTGTGGAAAACGTCATGGAGATGCTTCAAAGAAATAAACATAAATGTAGCCTTAACCATTCAATCCAAGCTGTCCCACTATTATATATCTCACCAAAGGAAAAGAACATATTTTATACAAAGTAAATCTGCTCTTAAATGTTCACTTCAGTACAATTTACAATTTCAAGGATGTAGAATCAACCTATGTGTCCATCAGTTCATGAGTAGATAAAGAAAATGTGGGATGCTAATCAGCCATAAAAAGGGGCTGGGAACTAGAGACCTATATATCCTAAGGGAAGTATCTCAAAAAATGGAAAAAAAAAACCCACCACACATTCTCTAATACATGGGAGGTAAACAACAGGGTCACCCCATCACAAAGAGTTGTAAAGGCATTGGAAGTTCTTGGAGTTCAAGAAGGAGAGAGGGTGGCATCAAGTGAGGGTTGAAAACTTACCTATTGATACAATAAACTCTATTACCCTGGCAAGCGCAACCAAAGCTCCAAATTAAATGTTATGCAAGGTTTGCATGCAACAAAAACATTTTTACCTCTTAATAATTTGAAATACGAAAGAGAAAATAAAGGTAATTCTAGGATTTTTTAAATATATTCAAATGTGGCCAATTTAATAATGAAATTAGACATATTGACAATTCAGATACAATCTTAAGGAAATTACTTTAATGGAAAGTGTGTTTAGTTTGAGCTTTCTGTATAACTTTCATTAGTACTCAGTGTATCAATATGTTGACCATTAGTGGGTAATGTTTAGGTTAATTTCTCTCAGCTTAGTTTCTTTGCATGTGTAATGAAGGTATGGGCTAGTAACAGATTGTGTCTACAAAACCCAAGCATTTTGAATTCTTGCAGCATATTCAAACCACTTGAATTCATCCAGTAGTTTAAACCATCTCCCTGCAACAATTTTTCTCATGTTTTTGATTTGTTCATTAAGTTTTATGTGTAAATATGGGCAAGGCAAAAAGCTGTAAAATCTCATAATTTCTAATTACTAGTCTAACCTAATGGACATAGGTAATTTTATTTCCAGCTTGTTCTTCATGAAAAAGGAAATGAGTGTTCATTAATACGAATTTGAACATTCCTGGGATCAGAACCAAGTGAGCAGAAGCCCATGGAGAGAGCCGTGGATAATTCCCCAGGGAGGAGGGGTGTTTTAGCCTTCCATAGATGCAGTCTCTGTGGCAAAGAACCGACCAGCATCACTGCTTTGAGGGCTGTGGAAATTCCTTTGCCCCACACCCATCAGTGTGAAAAGAGAAATGATAGGTGCCCCTTTTGTCTTTAGTATTAACTTTGTGCTATGGGGCTCATGTTTGATAACATGAATGTCTATAATACCCAGTGTTGCACCTTTCTTAGAAGTAAAGGGCAAACTTTAAATTTTCTGTCATGAGTCGCCAATAAAGTAACAAGTAATGTTTTACATTATCAAGTTCAAAATGAATTTCAGACAATGCCCAGGCTTTCTTCTGCAGTCCCCCAAAATTAAATGCATAGTTAACTAACTTAAGCATTAATTTTTAACTAGTGATTTTACATATTTTCAAAATAATCAGAGCTATAAGATTTTCCAATTCAATTGGATATCATAATAATTTTTTTCATTTTCCAAAAAATATAACATGTAAACATATCAATATTTTTAAGAGAAATTATCAAATGAAGGGTGAAATTGTATAAATATTTTACTAATATCTTAGAGTTTCAGACCTCTTCTGTAAAATAGTACAAAACGAAAAGGTGGTTTTTACTTTATATCCATCCGCAGTAGATCTACTCTTGAGCATTTATTTCAAAAGCTCTATTTAAATGCAAAAGGTGCATCCTGGACATCACTGTTACAGCACTAGGCTCAGTGTCCCCGAAGATGTCACTGCTAGAGAGCTAGGCTCAGCGTCCCTGTGGATGTCACTGCTAGAGGACAAGGCTCAGAGTCACCTTGGACGTTACTACTAGAGCCCTAGGCTCAGCATCTCGTGGACGTCACTGCTAGAGCACTAGGCTCAGCGTCACCGTGGACGTCACGGCTAGAGCACTAGGCTCAGAGTCACCTTGGACGTCACAGCTAGAGCGCTAGGCTCAACGTCCCTGTGGACGTCACTGCTACAGCGTTAGGCTCAGAGTCACCTTGGACGTCACTACTAGAGCCCTAGCTAGGCTCAGCATCTCGGGGACGTCACTGCTAGAGCACTAGGCTCAGCGTCACCGTGGACGTCACTGCTAGAGCCCTAGGCTCAGCTTTGAGAAAACACAGTAGGGCACTGAAGTGAGAATTAAAACTGCTTTGATTCCAAAACCTACACATTTTTATCCTACTCTTCAAAGCATCCAATGATGGAAAATTCTTGTCTTGTGAAATAATTAGTTGCTTTACTGTATACATTTCAAAAGCAAATAACACCTTCATGCTGTGCTGAAGAGGAAGGGCCTTAAGACCTAAGTTGTTTGCACCAATTTGTGAAAAAATATCAGCACAGATATTGGTTTTACTTCTACCTGAATATGTAATAGAATAATATAATTCCTGGTAAGTAGCAGAAAATGTTTGAATGTCAATAAAATTTTAATTGAGGATTTATGATAATTTCTTCATTGACAAAAACACACTAGAAAAAACTGCAGCTTTATAATGAGCAAAAAGATTCTCGTCAATGTTAAATGGTTTCAATGAAATCCTAGCCTCCTTCTTACCTTTATTTCTCTCAACGGAGCCTGGTGATACCAAAGTTTGCCTCCCAGATACTTTTTTTAATAAGTGGTGACATCAATTACAAAAGGAAATCATTTGAAGTGGATTAACTTCATATTGCCATAAGAAGAACAGATACATATGCATAACCCATTTGGAATGAATTACCCAAATAATGTGGGGAAATGGTTTTTGTTATATCAATAAGTATGTGAAATGATTTTTGTCAATCTTCAAACATATCTTACTTGATACAGTATTTATCATGAATTTTAGTGTTTCTTTGTTTAAAAAACTGTAATCACTGCTTTTCCCTCAATTATAAATTTTTTTCAACAGGGCATCCTTTAAAGGGTAAAATTATTTAGAGAGAGTTGAGTTAAGCAAAGCAAGAGTATTCTCAATATCAACAGTTCCCAAACTTTTTTGCACTGGTTTCACGGAAGACATTTTTCCATGGACCAGGGGCAGGGGATAGTTTGGGGATGATCCAAGCACTATTTTTATTGTGCACTTTGTTTCATTATTATTACATTGTGATACCCAATGAAATGATTATACAACTCCCCATGATGCCGATGCAGCTTAACTGACACTTGCGACTCATTGACAGGACTTTGACCTGAGTCTGCCGCTGACATGGTGGGAGGAGGAACAGGTGGTGATGTAAGTGATGAGGACAGCTGTAAACAGAGATGAAGCTTCCCTTGCTGGGTGACACTCACATCCTGCTTGCAGCCTGGTTTCTGAAAGTCTGCAGACTGGTACCAGGCCACCGCCCAGGGACAGGGAATCATAACCCTGTAAATTTCCCTTTACCTGGGAAACCCACTATTCTTTCCAAACCGCAGTTAAAACCCTCCTTCAAAACAACCATATAGTTATTGCACCCTATTTTCAGTGATGGAAAGATTGGATTTTTCACTACAATGATATAAATCATCATCTTGTTTTCAGGCAGAGGGAATTAACAATGGATAGGAGCAGTAATTTGGGCATAGTTACGGGAAAATAACTGGAAACTTGAGTTAGGAGCTCCCCAATTGTGAATTTAGTGCCCCCATGGTCCTGTAAAGGTGGACCACTCTGAAAGTACATTTTAATTTTCCAGGGACAATATTTACTATTCCCTTTCACAAGTATGAATCAGAATCACCAGAGCTCGATCTTTCCACGTCTTGGATATGGCCCCACTGGCCATCCGTGTATACACACGGAAAGAGGGGAGTGACAGACATGGAGACTTTGGGGGCCAGGCTGCGTGGTGGGTAGATGATGGGAGTGTGTTTGGTGGGTAAAATGCGCATTGTTTCAGGGATGTAAGCATGTAAGGCTATAACTTCAACATGATCCAATATATCAATGTAGCAAAATTGTGCTTGTATCCCATCAAAATACACAACTTTTGTTTGTTTGTTTGTTTTGTTTTTGTTTTGCAGTTCGGCTGAGGCTGGGTTTGAACCCGCCACCCGCGCCCTACTTGCTGAGCCTCAGGCGCTACCCAAAATACACAAATTTTAAAAAATGAAAAGATTAACCTTAAGGAAAAGGAGGTTGGATGAATATACACACACACACACACACACACATATATTATATATACATGTATATACTCATACATATAATTTCTTCTAAAAGAAGTATTTAGATACTGCTATTTCTCTGGCTGCTATCTTATTAGCTAGGATTAGGTATAGAGTTGAGTTTTTGTTCTAAACAATGTCAGGATTTTGTTCTTTAGGAAACAAAAGGCAATCAATAGTGATGGAAGCATTTATTAATGAGAAAAAAATACAAAGAATGTGAATAAACCAAATTCTCTTTGTATGCTGGTCCTAATGTGGAAACTAGTGAAGCAACTCATATATCTGAAATTACATACTCTGATAAATCAATACCCATAAATAACATGATTCTCACGTGAGGCTCATTTGGTGATAATGTATTGCAGTAATTTATTTTTTTAAATTTGCTCAAATGTGAGAATGTTCCTTAATATATGCACACAGAGAATTTTTATATATACTTATTTTCTTTCCATGATAATTTATGTATAACACATTCATGGTAACTAGCTGAAACTTTTTATAAGATACTGAATATTTTATTTTATTATTAGTGTTTTCAATGATGACCTGCGTCAAGTTAAATAAGAGACCTGGGTAATATATATTTTTTTCTTATTTGATGATCAATCTGTTTTTCTGCATCAGACATTCTTTAATATATGAATTAGAGCATTTTACAGTCTATCAGGGGAAATTCTCTTATTTGAATTATAAAAACGCACAAAATATTACCAAGGTCTTGGGTCAAATTAATGTAAAATGAAAGACATAGAAACAGGTATATAGTAATCTATTTCCCTTCAATATTTTCTATATTTGTCAAAATCTGATGTAGTTTTGTGAACAAAACTACAAACAGTACTGGAAACAGTTTGCTTTATGTTCTGATGTTCTGAATCAAGTAATAATATGGCAGGACATTTTTAAAAAGAAAACAAAAACTAAATACACAAATGAGATATTTCATTTGTAACCAAAGAAACAGTGGCAGTGCCTATCACTAGAGTCGGTAATACGTGGAAAATTAATTGTGAGTTTGGTTTGGAAAAGGATATAAACCTCACACTGTAGGTGCGTTAAGAGTTTACACTATTTCTGTGGTTTTCTCTGCTCTTTTTTATTTTTCTTACTCGTAGATGGTCTAATAAGTTGTCACCAATTTTTATGCCTGCTGAGAACAATTAATGAGAAGAAGTTTTTCTAAAAGGGAGGCATGATTCATAAGCTTTACATCCACTATCCTAGGTAGATTACAGTGATCTACGGTGTCATTGTAAAGCCTCCCGAGGTCACAGTATGGTCACTGGAGTCACTCATGTGACTGACTGTCCACCCTTAACCACCATCAGCGGTGACTCTCTCACATTAGTCCTGACTGCATAGGTCACGCGTCTTACTCTCTGTTCTTGATTATGAGGAAATTGCCAACTAATTTTCTTCCCTGATATTTTGGTGGCAGGACATGTTTTTCTCTCGTGCCCCTATTCCCAACAGCATCTCCTTTCCAGTTCATAATTTAGGTAAGTAGAAAGTTTCAGGGGCGAAGGGAGCTTGGTTCTTAGAAAGTGGGTTGGCAGAGTCCCACGTTCATAGAAAACTCAGTGCAAACGCTGACATGATTCCAGGCTCACACAACCCTGGGCTTAGCGGCACCATCTGATGGGATGAGGATACACCATTTTTAGAGCTCTGCCTACTAACATCTGCTCCCTCACCCAGATTTATGGGAGGGTGAAAGACACTGTCCCACTTTATATTACACCCTATGTCCATCTTCTCAGGAAATTTCCACTACTGTTTCCCTTTCCTAATCCCCAATTTTTCTTCCAACCACATTTGCACACAAACATTTCATTTTGCTGAGCTTCCCTTTGTTCTCACATGGCTCTCTAGGATCGTCTCCCACGTTACAGTCAAGTATCCTGAAATAAAAGTGTAAGCTCAGTTTCTGCACTTCCTCTGCCCTGTTCACTGCTCACCCCGTATGCTTCTATCTTCACAATTCCAGGACACCACCAGAAAGCATTTTGCAAGGCCCTCAAAGCCCCTCTTGTCCCTAAATGCAAATGGGAAGGATCTTGCTAGACTCCTCAGCAGCATCGGAAATTGTTAAATATTTTATGATATTCAATGACATTGATTTCAGACCCTTTGTAGACAGCAGGAATGGGGTGATAAAAAAAAACAACAATCCCGATGTTAAGAAGGTTATATTTTAGCAAGGAAAACAGAAAATAAACAGCAAACATACAAATGTGAAAGAAAATATGAACTTGGGGAACAGCTCTATCAATCTGTGATGTGCTTTTCTTATGTCATAAATTTACTTATTTTAATTTCAGATTAATATCAGGGTATAGATGATTAGGTTACACTGTTTGTGTTTGTTAGGTAAAGAACAAGTTGTAGTTGTGCCCCTCCCCAAGAAGGTGTGCCATAGACCTTTACATTGTATGTTACAAATTCAAAAATGTAGTTCACATAGCTAGTTAACAAATAAATCTAGAACTATAACCTGATTCAGTATTTTCCCACATGCTATTTCAAATTCAATTCCTAGATTCTTGCTATTCTTGAATAGCTTTGTATTTTTAAGACAACATATTTACACGTCCTACATTTTGATCCCTTTTCTTGGCTAACATTGGCATAGACTGATCTTATACCCTGTATACATATTTTTATTTTTTACTGAAAGAATGTAGGTAATTTAATGCAATGCAGCTTTGTAGAGGGATTATCATATAGATAGGCCAGTTGATAGAATTCTCGAAGTTAGACATGGAAAAGACCTTAGACATTTAGTCTATCTCTTCAACTGCAATAATAAAAGAATTATCAGATTTTCCCCTTAGATTATCCTTTTGAATATCTGACCAGTCTAATTTGAATCTGATTCCAGGAAGGTCATGGCTCATATTTTCACACACTGTTGTCTAGAGACGCTCCACCTCTTAGCTGCAGAATATTTCCAGAGAAGACACATAAGTTCCAATTTCCTTTCTGACCGAATTTATCTCTTTCCTCAACCGCTATTTCAGCTTAATTCATTCAACCACTGCACCTTTTCTCCTTCTTCCCTGCCTCATTTTAGTGACCTTTTCTCTTTAGTCCTGAGTTGGTGTTCACTATTTAAGCATCAAAGGCAGTCAAGTCTTCAAGGAATTTATGAAAAAGTTTAAGAGAATTAATAACATAATAATAATTACACTATGTTAAATAATTAAAAATTTTATTATATTTATGAACTTTTGACAATGACTATAACATAATGGATAAATTAACCAACTCATGTCTTATAAAAGTTGTAAATCCAAAGTGTGAAAAATACATGAGATACTATGGCATTGACCCAACTATGTGCAAATTAACAAATCCAGAGACAAGGCCAACTTCTGCATTATTATTCTATAAGGAACCTAATGATTTATATTATCTGTAGTTATTATATCATATTTGCTAATTAATTTTTATGCAATGATACAGGATTGCTCATGTGATTGGTGTGATGTTTTGTTTCTGTGGTTGAATTTTATTGTTATTTGGGATATAATAGAAAGGGAGGAGATTAGAGGGGTAAGTGATGCATTATAATTTTGCAGCAATAAAATGAGGAATTTATTGCAATTAGACTCATTCTTTGTCTATTTTTTCCAAGTAGTCAATGAAACTTCTGTTTCTGTGACAAGAATAGATTCAGGTGAAATATTTTAACAAAATGTACACATTCACAGATGACAAAAAGATAATAAAACCTCCTCCACCTTTGGTGTAAAGGAAGATATGGAATTCCAGACATGGATCAGGAACACATGAAGCAGTTCCATGCAAATCCACCTGTTTCCCAGTGGGCTGAGCGGTGTCCTTTGAGTGTCATCTTGCTTAAATGCAGACATCATTCAATTAGAAATAGCCAAGCGTCATGGAAGGTTTCTCACCACAGCCATCCCTCAGCAAATGGATGTGAATAAGAGATAGCATGCTACCAAAAAAGGATAAGAATCCTTGATATTAGCTATAAGCATTAAAGCAACAAGCCACACCACAAAGAGCAAGAGTCTCCTGTTGTATGGGGAATGAAATTAAATTTTGTTCTTATATTTATTGCCTCTCAATCAATGAAGTGAGAGCATGTAAATGCAGTATGAACTGATTTCCAGAACAATATGGAAAGGTCATACTAATTTAATTTGTGTAAGGATGAGAATTCAAAACTGTGTGCTCTGTAATAATCAGTGCCATGAACTCCATGCACATGCCCTACTGAGCTTTAAATCCGTAAATGCATAAAACCTTATACATATCCCGTAGCTTCCTCCAGAATATTGCATGAATTGAGTGCAGTGTTGCCTTCATCTGGGAGGGATGAGAGGCGTGTGGGCACCTGCAGTCACGTCGTGCTCAGCTCCTCTAATTACACTCAATAGTTCCCAAGTGCTACTAAGAAAAGGCGTCCTGAAAATTCTCATAGAAATTCACTCTAAAAGGTGAACTTAGCACTTCGAGGTTGTTTAAAATGCCTTTAAACAACTTTTCCCCTGCCTGTTCATGTAAGTTTCATCGAAAATACGAAAGATCAAGCTTATGTACTGACCAAGAAACATGATTCATTTTCAATCTATGTGACTAATTTATTCCACAATTTAAAATTAAAATAAAATACACTCCTTAACAACTCAGAAAAAGAATAAAAATTTGGTCTTTTTTTCTCTCTCTGAATTTTTCTACCAGATTTTGACCTTTTTATATATTACACCTCTTCAAAGTAAAACCACAATTATTTCAAACAAATTCCTTCTTCATCACAATTTTGGCTCTACCTGGAACAAAGCAGGATACAGATATTATGTATTTCAAACTCTAAACTATTCCAAGTGAATAGAAATTAAATGTGCAGCAATTTAAATATTTTGTGCTTATTTATTCGTAGCCTGCTTTGTCCTAGCTGCTTACACAAACTCACATGATTTGTGACTAAAAGCAAGTGAGCAAATTCAACGAAGAAAAAACAAAATTGTGAAAGTCAAATAATGCCAAGGGAAAATTTGCTCAAAGTGCTAGGTGTGGGTTTTCTTGGTGTGGGCTGATGACTTGGCTCTGTGTTTCCTAAAGATTAAAGCCCAAAGAAAAATATAAATACATGACTCATAGTGTCTAATGGAGAGGAAACAAACAGGCTGCTCTAGAGGAAAAAATCCATTTCTGAACATTTTTTATCACACAAAATTTTCTCTCATGGACTTTCAATGCAGATGTGGAGATATACGTTTGTCATAAAAAATGTGTGTCATAAAAACAATATGAGTGGGAAGTAAAATGGTACATCCACTGTGGAAAATAGTAATGCAATTCTGCAGAAAGTTAAACATAGAAATACTGTGTAAGCCAGAAATTCCACTTCTGCACATATACTCCTCAAAATGAAAGTAGGGATGTATACATACACATATGTCTGCATATATATGTGTGTGTGTGTGTGTGTATGGGAGTGTGCATGTATGTGTGTGTGTGTGTGTGTGTGTGCATACCCCTGTTCACTGGACAATTATTCAAAATAGCCAAAAGTTGGATGAAAGCAAAGAGTCAATAGATAAATGGGTAAACCACACTTTGTATATACATACAATGGAATGTTATTTGACCTTTAAAAAAGGAATATAATTCTGACATGTGGTATAATATGTAAAAAATTGAAGACAGAAGTCTAAGTGGAATAAACCAATCAAATGAGGACAGATATTATATGCGGTACCCAGAATATTCAAATTCGTAAAGACAGAAATGGAAATGGTAGTTATCAGGAGCTGGAGGAAAGGGTAATGGGGATAGAGTTTTGCATAAAGGAGATGAAAAAGTTTAGGAAATGGATAATGATGATCCTTCTATAACAATGTGAAATGTACTCAGTTCCATGGAATTATGGCTTAAAATGATTTAAATGGTAAATGTTATGTTATACATATTTCACCATATTAAAAAGAATGAGTTTTATAACACTATTTCTTATAACATTCCTAGATTTAAGCTAATATGGTGCTCAAAATGCCATTCACTAGAAGCATTCCTGTGAGCTTAAGATAATGTGATCTAGTTATGTAGCTGTAAGATTGTCTGACCATATAGAGATGTTAGGTTAATGGTTTTTAAAATTCTGCATGAATGTGTGTGTGTTTATTTGCTGTTTTTTCATGTATTATAGTCAAGAATAGGTCTTGGAGTTCTGTTGAGCGTTCACTGTTGATCAGGGCTCCAAAACATCTCTGAAGAATCTTAGGGCTTCAAGAAACACAGGTTAAAAACTGTTACTCTAGAAAGACTGAACAATCATTTTATTTTTCTGCCTATCATATCGGCATTATCCTGAGGCTGTTAATATCAAGTATATCACTGTAGGAAGTATAGACACAGTTCACTCTCTAGAAATTAACAGAAATTATACTCTTAGACTATCATGCACCAAGGGTCAGCCAAAACTAACTTTAAAGTTGTGTGTATCAAATTTCTAGCTGAATTACAGAACCCACAGTCCATTAACTTATATAAGCACTTCCCATGGAGCAAAAGACTATGCAAAGTACTTGCTTACATATGCTATAACTCCTTGACTGAGGCAGAGAGGCAGAGGGAAGTTTTTTTTTCTTTTTCTCTTTCAAATCCACTAAAAGTTTTGATTACATGAAATACTTGAGAATATCTTCAAAATGGTGGAAACATGAATTGAGATTCTAAATAACATGTCATCACACACACACACACACACACACACACACACACATTTAGTATGTAAGTTTCCCTGATAGAGGCCATCTACAGCAAGTCCACAGCCAATATCATATTGAATGGAATAAAATTAAAAAATTTCCACTCAGATTTGGAATTAGGCAAGGATGCTCACTGTTTCCACTGCTATTCAACATAGGAATGGAAGCCTTAGCCATTGTGATCAGGCAAGAGAAAGCAATCTATCTCTCACTTTTCACAGATGATATGATTTTACACCTGGAAAACCACAGGGCCTCAACTTCAGAATTCTTAGAAGTGAATAAGGAATACAGCCATGTCTCAAGATATAAAATCAATACTTACCAACCAGTAGCTTTTATATATACCAATAATAGTTAAGCTAAAAAAGCAATCAAGGACTCTATTCCTTTTACAGTAATGCCAAAGAAAATGAAATATTTGGGAATCTACCCAGCAAAGGAAGTGAAAGGTCTCTATAAAGAGAACTATGAAACTCTGAAGAATCAACATTGTTAAAATTTCCATACAACCCAAAGCAATATACAAATTTAATACAATGCCTGTTAAAGCACCACTGTCATACTTTAAAGATCTGGAAAAAAAAATAGTATTTTGTTGTATATGGGAAAAGAAAAAAAATTGAAATATTTGAGACATTACTCAGAAATAATAAAAAATCAGGAGGAATCACACTAACAGACTTTAGGCTATACTACAAATCTATAATGATCAAAACAGCATGGTACCGGCACAAAAATAGAGAGGTGGATGTATGGAACAGAATAGAGAACCAAGCAAAGAACCCAGCCACTTATCATCATTTGATCTTTGATTAACCTATCAAAAACATAAATTGGGATAAAGATTCCCTATTTAACAGATGACACTGGGTGAATTGGCTGGTGACTTTTAGAAGACTGAAACTAGACCCCCACCTTTCACCATTAACAAAAATTGATTCTCACTGGATAAGAGATTTTAACTTAAGACAAGAAACTATGAATATACTTGGAGGGAGTACAGGGAAAACACTTGAAGAAATTGGCCTGGGAGAATATTTTATGAGGAGGACCCCCCCCTAATAATTGAAGCATGTTCCCAAAGTAGAGGAAAATAACAGACAGATTTCTGATGAGTAATCTGTAACTTTAGACACTTCCTTATCTATGTATCTTGCTAAATCCTGTGCACTAGGACTGTAGTCCTAATCCTCACTAAGCAATTATTCCCCTCAGCAACAAAGGAGCTAAGGCTCTCTTTTGGGCCACTGTGATTCATAAAACTCTTCCTGAACCCCTCTGGCATCTCCTGTGTGATTGGCCTTGCTTTCCTAATACAGTGTGTGATTCCTTGCTTTCCTAATACAGTGTGTTGATTTAGCATACAACATTTAAATTGTATGCTAAATTACTATAGGTTTTTATTAATGTCTTGCTTGATCTAGAAGTAGATTTTAACAAGCTCCATGTTATATCATTTCTAAGTACTGTTCCATCTCTTGGGTGTATGTATATGGTTTGCATAGTCAGTCATTGTATAGGGCAGGCTCTGCTCTTCAGTCTTTACCCAGAGACCCATTTGTGGCACCTGCCATGAGAGGCAAAACTTTTAAGTTTATAAGGTATGCTGAAGTTATGAGAAATACGGGTGCCCATTTAGTAAGTTCCAGACTTTTTTTGTTGTTGTTGTTCCAGACTTTTGAAAGCATATGAACGTGAGATGCAGGAGTTCTCTCAGAGCAACAGGAGCAAAGGAAGGGTGTCTGGGCTCGGGAATGTATCTTAAGTTTCTGACACTTACTAGTAAATAGTGAGCTATTAAGACCCCCAGTGTCTTGGCTATCTCCACCAAGCTTGCCATCATGTGTGCTGTCCTCTTCAGTGAAAAAGGGGACTTATGAACGTCTTGGTCCTGACACTTTGCTGTGGCATTAGGTCTGTACTTGTTTATCCAGGGTGTGGTGTTTCTTTTGTGCAATTTGGAACAGAATCCTGGAATGAGACGTAAGCCTCCCATACTAGAGGACAATATTCATTCAGAAACATTAAAGCTGATTAGTCACTGTGGCCAATGAGCAATGTCAATATTTTTGTTGGTACAAATTAACTCTGTTTATTGGTGCATCAATTCACCAGAGCGCCACTCCCTTAAAAGCTAAAACTATGGTTGCAATTATCTGCTGCAAAGCAGAGCTGGCTTCTGATATTACCACGTTCCTGTCGTGGCATATGTGGTATAAGCTAATTGGATAAAATATTTTGTTGAACTTTTTTACAACTGAATAATATCTCCTTTTTTCCACTACATGAACCATTAGCTTCTCCTTTCATCCACTGATAAAATTCTAACACCAGAGCCACAGGTTTGTGAAGAGGCGGACAAAACCAAAAATGTTCCTTTAAGTTTCTAGGAGTTACCAGGTAGGAGGAGCTGCCTTGTTTGTGTAATATTCTTGAACTATAATGCAATAGCTAGTCATGACTCATAACACTGGTGTTCCCAGGAGAGATAGTTTTAACCAGCCTTTCTACCAGGACTATGAACTCCTTTTAGAGTAAGGAACACCCAGTCTTAATCCTTTAATGAATCAATCAAGTCCCGTAGTCAATAGACCCAAAGTTCTTGAGGGAGGGGATGTTATCCCACTATTCTCCCTGTTTTTCCCAAATATCTGATTCTGGAAAGACAGATCAAAATAGAGTCTATGAACATGTTCTTGTCTGTCACAAGAGGTTCCCTTTAGTGGAGAAGTAAGGTCAGAACCAGAAGGAGGCATTGCTGAGCCAGGGTGATCTCTGCTCACATCAACATTTGGCTAATTCTAGACCATAGAGGGAACAGCTGAGTGGCCTGTGCCTAGATGTTGATCTAGCTCAATGCACAAAGATAGTCATTAGCGTTACTACTCACTACCCATCCAGTGTCCCGTGGCCATCTCTTATAATTGTTCCTTAAGTGAAGGGATCAGGCCTCTTTTCATTCTTTCTCCTATGGTCAATTGCTGGGTGAAGCTGCCAATCACACCACTTCTTTTATCGACAGACTTGGTGGCAATTGAGCCTTGGCAAAGTGTCTCAAGTGCCTCCACTGCAAACTCCACTTCTGCAGTTGTGTCATGAGCTCTCCAAGGTCCCTTATTATCTGATTCTCTCAATCTGGAAGGCCATTCTCTTTCAGCACTGTACTCCCATCTTGTGCAAATCTAGGGCTCAGATGGAGATGTCCAAACCTTCTTGGGGAACATACTCTGCTACTTCAGGTCAGTTTACCTTAGTCTCCAGGGGCAAATTAGAAATATGGCAATTACTGCTGGGATGGAAAAGAAGTTGCAGAATATGTGAAAGGAGTCCAAGATGGAGTCCCTTCACCACCCTGCTGTCCAGAAGCAGCTATTTAAGAACAATTAGAGAGTTAACACCACCCTTACAACTCTTCCTCCCCTGAGTCTATCTTCTGAAGATAGCCTAGAATTTATTTTTTTGTGTGTTTCTTTGTTTATTTATTTATTTTCGAGACAGAGTCTTACTCTGATGCCCCAGGCTAGAGTGCTGGGGCATCAGAGTAAGCAACCTCAAACTCCTGGGCTCAAGGGATCCTCTTGCCTCAGTCTCCAGAGTAGCTGGGACTATAGCTGCCTCTCACACACCCAGCTATTATTGTCTATTTTGTAGAGACGGAGTCTCACTCTTGCTCAGGCTAGTCTTGAACTCCTAAGCTCAAGCAACAAAAAGCCCCAAGTTAAGTGTTATGAAAGGTATCCATGCAACAAAAACTGCCAGAGTGCTAGGATTACAGGTGGGAGCCACTGCTTCCAACCTAGATTGCCCAGCTTTTAAATGCTGCTGCCCATGCATTACTTCTAAGAGGGTCTTGTCTTTAGAAAGCCAGACATTTCCTATATCCTTCTTGCTGAAAGATTATAAGCCACATATTGAGACTGAATTTTGACCCTATGTAAATGTCACGGGCAGATAAGTTTCATTTCTGCTCCAAAACAAGAACCTCTAGAGTTCTATTAAACTTTACTAATTTATCTGCATAAACTCTTTAATCCTAACTGAAATGATCCCATAAACAGTGACTTATGTTTTTCAGTCCTGATTAAGAAAACCTAACAAGGAGCCTACTCCCAAGTTCTCATGAATCACTGCTGTCAAAGAATGGCTTGTCCTAATGAGAGCTAACCTCTTGCTCACCCTGCCACACACCATTATGCTTTGTGTAAGAAAGTACAGTCTTTGTAGCATGAACATTTACAGACACATCTTATTATGTGGGGATGTTAAGGCATTGTCTGGAAAATTATACTATAGGCTAAAGGCAAGACATTTCTGTAAGCCTTCAGACATTCTATTATCTTTAAAGTATAGTGCATGAGATCGCACCAAATATACACGAGCTTCTCTCTTCCTCCCCTAGTCTCTGTCTTCTAAGAGTGGCAAGCTGGCAAATGCTGTCTCCATTGCCAAGGGAGCAGTATGAATAACCTGCTATCTTGGAGTGTCTCACTCATTACTAAGACGACTTAGATTATGCCCATTGCGCTGATTCCTGGGGCCCCTGTTAAGTTGCCACAGGAACACAGCTGATGTTTGCCAATGCCACTGACACGCCATCATGGAGGAAGTAGACTGTATGATTGTTGAACTAAAACTTTTACTTTCCTTCTTAATTCATGGACTCAACTGAAACTCAGCTGGATAAACTGGTCCCCAAAGGCCAGGTATGTAACTTTTTCTTTTATTTTTTTCATTTCTACCTTCTTAACCTGAGTGGTCTAAGTGGCCCGACTCTGATTATGTTGTTGACTAGTAATGATCCCTGAGCTCATCCAATTTTATGTTAAGGTTGCCTCATGTTACCCTAAGCATAGTTTGATTGGAAACAAACCCTAAAACGTTATGATTCCGAATAGCCAAATGTCATCAGTAGCTCATTTTTTTCCCGTGAGGGCTATCATGAACTCCAAGTGATCAAGGTAATCAGTCCAAATTTCTAAAGTTATTGGAATGTAGAAGGTAAAAATCCCAAGGATAAGCTTTATGAAACTTCTGTTAAGAATATTCTTTGTGTCAGAGTCATGTTTTACCTTTTATGTTTGTTTATGTTTATGTTATTATGACTGCTACATGACATACAAAATATACGTGGGTCCCTGGCATCTCCCACAAGCTTCCAGAATTTAGACATGGGCTTACTACATTTATATAACCAGGCTGGGGTTAGTGCCTCCCATATCAAAGGACTCATAGCCTCTTTGATTTCAAGTTTTTGTCTCCTACCAATGTCTAGATGTATTTTTCCAATCCCTGCCTTTAAAATAAATCTAACTATTCTGTGATTACATATGAACCGGGCTTAGTATTTGGACTCCAGAAATCATATTTGTAATAGATACCAGAACGTAGAACTTTTTAAGATAACACTGAGGGTTTCTGTTATTGGTTGAATTTCTCAAAATGTATATGTTCAAGTCTTAACATTTAGTACCTTGCAATGGAAACTTATCTGGAAGCAAAGCCACTGTAGATGTAGTTCGTTAAAATGAAGTCATAATAGTACAGTGTTGGTCCAGAACCCAACATTGATATTGTCTTTGTAGAAAGGGGAAATTTGGACACACATATGCACATACACAGAAGGATATGTGAAATGGAAGCAGAAATTCAGGCGATTCACCTGTAAGCCAAGGAACATTGAGACACAGGACAGATTCTCCTCTGTAGCCTTTAGACAGAACCAATTCAGCTCACATCTTCCTCTGGGACTTCTAGTCTCCAGAATCAGGAATGTAATGTAAATTTCTGTTGTTTAAGTTAACCAATTTTTGGTACTTTGCTACAACAGCCCTAGCAAAATAATATAGCCTCCATATGGTATAATCTCAGCTATGTGCTTTCCAAACAGCAAACTTTTCTATGGCTATCACATTCTCATAAAAAGATACACTCATTTGAACTTAAATCTAACTTATATTGTTTATATTCCTCCTATTATTAATATTCTCCAGGAAACATATCTTTGAATAGCCTACCACTGTTCTTTAATATATTCCTAAAGTAGAAATGCAAATGTTTCAATGTAAAATTGAAGAAACAATATTTGGGTTTCATTGATAAATGTTTGTCTACTTCAAAAAAATAACAGCATCGTTATTAAATCTTCCTGGAGAAGATTTATGAAATCCTACAAAATTGTGTTTATTGCCAAAATAATATAAAACTCTTACAGACTTAACAATTGGACTATTCCATGCTTTTTACCATGCTAAATTTACATTTATATGTTCTTGAAATTGCATGAATTTATTTATGAGAAAAATATAAAATTTAGGTTATTTCTGGCATTCTATGTACTTCTTATGTCACCTAGAGTTCAGTTTGTTTATTTATTTTTTTATTTCCTGGCTGTTAACCTTATAGTGTTGCAAAGTATTCTGTAATATGAGGTTACATAATTTTTCTATATTCACAAAAGTAATTAGTCAACATAAAACTAGGATGTGTCTGTTAATTCATTTTTATGAATGATGACAATATATTGGGGCACCATATAGCTCATTGGTTAGGGCGCTGGCCAAATGCTCCAGGGCTGGTGGGTTTGAACCTGGTCCTAGCCTGCTAAACAAACAAACAAAATATAGCCAGACGTTGCGCTGTGCACCTATAGTCCCAGTTACTTGGGAGGCTAAGACAGGAGAATTTTGCTTGAGCCCAGGAGTCTGAGGTTGTTGTGAGGTACAATGCCATCGCAGTCTACCGAGGGTGACAAGGTGAGATTCTGTGTCAATAAATAATTAACTAAATAAATGATGACTATATAAAATGATATGAAAAGATATTAAAGTGAATTAAAATTACAGAATTCATGAATTTAATATGCAATAGAAAGAATACAACAGTTATTGGTTAAAATTGCCAATAATTAAAAGAAATATACCTCTATCTGCTGGCAAAAAATAAAGAAATATATATATGTAGATATATACTTAGCATATACACGTAATGACTTATGTTGAAATATTTCATATCCATAAGTTTTTCCTGTTTTTTCTCTACTAGCTACTCTGTTGCTCATATATGTTAATATATTATTATTGCTGGAATAGAATTTTTTGAAACCCCAAACTCTGTGATTTAAAATTTAGTAAGTGACTTAGGTTTGGAATGACAAATAAGAATACTTAGACTGATTTCTTGCAAATAGAAGAGATTATTTTTCAAAGCTTTCATTCTAGTTTTGTGATTGTTCTGTGACTCAGACACATTTTTATGTTGTTGCACAGAGCTCAGGGGAGGGGACCAAGAAGTGCCTCAGTGGGTGCTCCAGGATCAGAAGATAAATTAGTATGTGAGTCTTCTTACTCTATATGCCAAAACAGAGACTTCAGTATGCTATGAGATTATAGCAAACAGTTGGAGTCCCCAGTTAATTATAAGGCCATTAAAAACACTAGAATTCACATGGTTTCTTTAAACAACTTGATTTAGGTGCCTGAAATTCTTTAATACTTTTTAGCTTTCTTGCAAGAGCCTCACACCATAGTAATGTAAATTCACACACACACACACAGGCACATTTAAGATTTCAGCTTTTCATGATTATACTGTTGAGTTGCATGTGGTTTGATTGTGGATATGACATGCTCTGGAGATGTTTCTAATGGTTTGTGTAATTAAATAATTTACGGTAGTGTTTGTTCCCAGATAGATAATATGTTTAATTCATTTACCGAAAAAGTTCAATTAACTTTTTCCCAGAAGAAAATCCTTGTTAATTCTATTTGTTTCCTAGGAAAAACATTTTTGTGTATAACTGATATATACTCAATGAAAATGATTCAACTAATGTGAAAAGGACTGGAAAATAAAGAGAGGAAGAAATCTCTCTAGTTGTTCCAGAAGAAACATATTGCTTAAATTTAATAATATTTGAACTTTCTTTCTGAAAGTCTTTCTATGTATATACAAAAATCAATGTATATACATAGTAAAGTAGACCATAAGGTAGAATAAATAAGGTATATTTTAATTTTTATCACATAATGTATGACATTTTAAAATAATTGCTTACAATATTATTTTTTTCTTAAAACCAATAAAATGGAAGGAATTGTCAAGTATTTCTCAAAATAGATCTCTCTGATGTTAAGAAAATAATTTCTTGAACACATTTAAAATGGAAGTAATTACGCTTTATTTATAATCACCTTTCAAAATTAGACTCTTTACTGTGAACTAGGGCACTAATACATTCACACTTTCTCTTCATATCCCAATTCTGTCAATTACATGAAAAATTACATTTTCAAGGTCTGTAACATTATTATTCAATTCTATAACTGCATCTACTGCTATTATTTAGGACTATTTTTATAATTCAATTGCTTCAATAGTTAACCTAATTCATTTAATACTGTTTTCTAATTCTTGAGTTGTTTTTATTTAACTTTTCTTTAACCATAATTGACTGAAAAAATATTTCTTTTCTTACTGTCAAGTTCCTTTGTATTTGATAATGTCGGCTTATGTCTCTGTTCATGAACAACTTGGTTTAGTATCTTTGCTTCACAATTATTTTATGAAGATATTGGTAGACAATTATCATTGCCGTATCCCCTTTTTTTATCCTTATCTTTTTCCTTTTTTTTTTGCCTTTAAATGGTTTACCATTACTGCCTATGTGACTAAAGAATTATGAAACAAAGAAAAAGCAAATGCTTACACTGTAATTTTTAAGTCACATGAACTAATTTATATGATGATATCCATGATGTTGTTTTTCTTTGTGGTCTGACAATAGGTCAAAGGTCAAATTGCTAAAATTACTCTCTAAGGTATACTTCTTCAACTCCAGATTTGGGCAAGTTGGACTTTTCTTTTGACCAGAAATTTTTCTACATTTGCATGGTATCTTGAAATAACTTTCTCCTCTTTTTTTTTTTGTTAATCTTCTTTGAGATACTACTAATTTTATTTGTATTGTGTCACTGTCTCTATTTTGACATCCATCTGCTGCTGAATACTTACCTTTTGCCTCCTTCTCAGTAGCATTTCCCATTGATCTCTCTAGACCTTATATAAATAATTTTCAAAATGTGGTCTCAAAGCTGCTGCATTAGCATTACCTGGGAGCTTATTCAAAACGTCTCATTAAAAATGGAAGATTTTAAATAATTTTCTTACAGATATTTTATTTAAGCAGGGAGCCAATCTACTAATGTTGTTTGATATGTGTTTGTTATATTGGTTGTAATTAATTTTTTAAATTCATGAACTAGCAGAAAATTTATTAAATTAACTATTAACTACATTCACCTTGTAAATTACTGTGTAAAACTTGACAATGCAATGACTTTAGAAAGATGTTAATGTACATAAATAGAGTGTAAGTAAAATAGTGCTGATGTACTGAAATATGAACTGTATAAAAAGCATTGGTAACTGTATATGGAGTGTACCTATTTATCTGTAACTATTATCCAAACAAATTAAATACTGTGGATGTCTCTATATGCTGTTTTTCCTCATACAAGTAAACACAAAAAGTTAAATTCTTCCAAAAAAAAGGTAAATAAATTCACAGCCTGACTCAAACCCATTAAATCAGAATCTCTGAGTATGTGATCCAGTGTGTTTTGTGTTAACAGTACCTCCTGCGGATGCTGAAGGATGCTAAACGTTGACACCCTATGGAATGGTCTAAGGAGGATGCTGAAGGATGCTAAACGTTGAGACCCTATGGTCTATACCATTAATTAGGGGAAGAACATAGATCTTCTCCAGTATTTCAGTACTCATAAGTAACTTCAGATTCAATTTTAAATCAGAGTGATCAGTTCACAGACTGCAATGGATCAGTCTTTTATCTATAATTCTAGGTTCTTACATTTCTTTACACAATCTACAAAGTAGAGATAAACTTAAAGAACTATGTATATTTTGTTGGAAGAATATTTAGATATATAAGTTATTGAAAGCAGAAATAACGTTTCTAGCTTTTCTGAGTGACAGTGTAAATGTGGCTGAGAGTCTATTCATTCATTTAAAATGCATAATTAAAATGTGTCCTATATGTCCTAATTTTAAATATTTTTACAGTTAACACTAATAAAAATAGAGTATACATTTCATTCAATCCCTTCACTTACAGTGAACTCTCTTTGATATTTTATTTTGAAGACACAGTTTAAGCATCCTTTTCAAATATATTGTCCTTTGGATAACTTCTTTCCATTATTTTTCTATTCTAATTGGTGTTCCTTTCTAAAATATTTAATAAGTAGTTCAGTCATTGTTATTAGCCCTCTTCTCGTATCCAGAGTATAGTGAAATAAATTAGTTTTTCATGTGCAATAAAATTAACAGAGTGGTTTAGCATGACAAATATATTATGTTAAAATCTATGTGTAGACTTAAATCAATCCATTCATTAACTATAACTTAAAATACATTAATATGATCTATCACTTGAATAACATATGATGTTAAAATGTAAAGGAAGCTGAATAAATTACATATAAGTTGACTGTGAGAAGTTTTCCTTTTAATATTATCATTTTCTTAAATTCTATATGTTCTATATGTAAGCTAAAAAAGTACTTTTGGGGTCACATAAGCTAAAAAGCACTTTTTGGGTATTCTAATTTGGAAATAGAATAATCATCTTACTTTTAGGGACACAAAGAATGAGAGTATAAATGGCCCCTAACTGTTCTTTATTATATTATAGAGTAGGAATGGCAGAGAATGTTTCTCAGTTGTTTTAGTGAGAACTCCAAAATTGCTCAATTTTCTAGGTTTCTTGAGTTTTCTCACCAATTCAATTAAAGTTTTTATATAGTTATTTTATAAACATAATAATAAAACATGAACCTCTCAACAATGACTGAGATGTTACCAATAACAATTTGTGCCATGTGTTTATTTTCCACTTCTACTGAAATATACCCCAGTCCAAAAGGCTTTGTACTGAATTCTGTATTTATAATTGCAATAAAAGCATAGCTTAATTACAAATATTTATAACTATGAGTAATATATCATTTTATTTACTTTGTGAACATTGTAACATACAATTTGCACTTCCTTCTCCAGGACCATATTAATAGATCACGAAATAGAAGAAACAAAAAAATTTAAAAAATCCCAACACTCCAGAAGCCTTTTTCATATACTTGTTCAATCATTTTCTTTTGAAAGTATCCACTATTCTATTTCTCCTGCATGGATTAGCTTCACCTTTTTTTATATGTATATATATATTTCTATAAATGAAATAATTCAGTATATACTCCCCAGTGCATGGTTTCCCCTATTTAATGTTTATAGTATCTATCTAGTTGCCTTATATAGCAGTACATTTCTCGTTAGTACTATTGTATTGTGTATTCTTCTGTTCCAGCTAGAGATTCATCACCTTCCAGCTCCAAATCCACCCTCCTTTGCTCTGCACTGCTGGCCCTGTGATTTTTCTCCTTAGACTACAACAGATCAGATGTTAAGCATTGTTAACAGAGAAACACTGGAGATCATCCCAGGCCCATAGCAGGAAGAAAGAGCTTTCCTTCCTGCTTCCAGGGTACTGTTTTCCAAGAGATGGGTGGCAGGGAACTCAGCAGCTCTCATCTAAACAACGTTTGTGGATCAGCCCTGAGCTGCACTCTGCACCAGCTTTCTCCCCCACCAACATGCTGATTGTTGGTGGAATAACAACTCACACCTCTCTCAAGGGCTTGAAATCTTAGCCTTGGGTAGGTGAACAATGGGCATCTCTAGTGTTCTCCATCCTTGTTCATGTAGGTGGAGGATATTTTATGCTGTTGCACATGTTCTGCCCCTGAAAGTCTTACTTTTGCATCTCTTATTACTTGACCACAGAATTACTTGTAATATTATTTCTATAAAATTTTCCTTGTTCAAATAATTTGTGGGTGACTTCCACTTCCTACCAAGATGGAATGAAGGGGACAGATTCATTGCTTGAAATGACAGCATCAAAAACAAAAATATGACAAAAATATGTAAATGACTGGTTTCAAGATAGTGGACATTATGCCATAAATGCCATAATTCCTAAAATACAGGGAAGAAAAAATGAGAAGGGTTCTATTAAAGTCCCCATTTTCTTTCCTCAAGAAAATTCCCAGGTGGTAGCATATAGAAGGGAAATCCAGTTGCAACCCAGAAGTCTCCTGGAAATTAAATGATTAGGAAGGAGAGTCTCAGGACCCCAAGGATGGGTAAGAGTTCACAGGATGCAGTAGCAGAGACAAAGAGAAACCGGGAGCTATGCAGAGGTCCTTTGAATATTCATCACAGCATTGATTAGTACATCCATGGGAGCAAAGTACCTGGGACTGGAGAGGTAACCATCTAAAGAGATGAAAACAAACTTTCTTGGTGTTCACACAAAGACAGGTGTTGAGCCTCTTCTCAAGCCACACTGTGAAATCTCAACACAAGTCATGTTGAATGGAAACCCAAGAAGCTCTTCTCAGAATACTGTGTTCTTAACCCTTGACTGAACTCTATTCCAGAACCACCTGATGAATACTAAAAGAAAGACCCCAAATTGTAAAACTGTTCCAAGTAATTTAACTGCATTCCAGAGCAAAGTACAAGAAATTTAGCAGGGTCTCCTTGGGTGCTAATAAACAAAAGTGTACCCAAAATAATAAAAATCTACATGATCAATACCCAACCAGAGATGACCGGACAGGCCAAGAGGAAGAAAATACAATGAGTGGGAAAATCAATCAATTGAATGATGTAAAACAAATGCTGATGTTTGAATTAGCAAAGACACAGAACTGTTATAAAAATTGCATTTTGCATATGCATGCAGTTAACTAGACACCTTAGAAGATACAAGAAAGGCAAAAATCAAACATGTAGAGTTGAAAACTAGAATGCCTGAAAAGGAAAATTCAATTGATGAGATTAATAGCAGATTAGATACTGCAGAAGAAAATATTAGTGAATTTAAAGGCACAAAATAGAAACTCAAGAAAATAAGCATGAGAGGAAAAATAACTTTTAAAAAAGGAGCACAGGTGACCATGACCTGTGGGTGAACTTCAAACCACATATATAATTGGATTACACAAGGCAAGGAGGTGAAGGGGGATGACTTCAGAATTATTTAAATAAATAATGACTAAATATATTCCAATTTCGTTAAAGAAAAAACTATGCACCAACAAACGTAAGCAGTTCAAAAAGCCCTAAAGTTCAAGAAAGAAGAAGAAAACTATACATCACAATCAAATTATTGAAAACTATTTATAATTAGAAAATCTGAAAAGTAGCCCATGGGAAAAATGACATATTATTTACAGAGGAACAAATATAAAGATAAGAGCAAAGCCCAAAAATGTAAATGAGCAGTGGACCAATGTGCTCAATGTTCTGAAATGAAAAAATATTTAATGTTGTAAAATTCCATGTCCACCAAAAATACCTTTCAAAAATGAATGTGAAATACATTTTCAGATATGCAAATGTGATAAAGTAATATTATCAGACCTACACTGTAAAACATTTATTTAACATATGAAGAAGTCCTTCACACAGAATGGAAATAATCCAAGAGGATAATATAGATTTATAAAATGTGATAAAGAACATCAGAAATGATAATTACCTGGTTAAATACATATAAACTTTCTCTTGTTATTTAAATATCCTTGTGGAAGCTCTAATACTGGTGAGTCACTTTGGTCCATTCAAGTTTTGGTTTTTAGGATTGTCTGCTGCTATAAATTAGTCTAGAATATCCTGAGTGATCCCAACTTATTTTTGTTCTGTATCTGATAATTCCAAAACTGTATTTTTTATGTCTGATTATATAGATTTTTTTTAAAAATTGGTCTTTTGAACTCTTCTCACAATGTTGTGTTTTTTCAAGTATGTACTTTCCTTTTATTATAAATTTATATTCATTGAAACTTTATGTGTGAGATTTTAGGATTTGGTAGAGCTAATCTATTTAACTTTTACCTACTCTTAGGTCATTCTTTGTTCTGACATATGTCTTCCCTTCCACACCTCTGCCCCTTTGAGGCTTCAACTGAAAACCTGGAGTATTGCCCAAAACGTCTTTTTGACTGGCTGTGAACTCCAATAGTGACTACCGAAATTGCTTTCTGACCTTTATTCTCCCGGCTGCTGCATTTAGTTGCATTTCTCAGAGTCTTAGTTTCTATTTATACACCTTAAGAGCAAGACAATAATTGAGAGAAAAATCACATCCATATTTTTAAACTACTACTCTTATGGTTCCTATTCTTTAGCGATCATGTGGTCACACCTGCACTTTTTCTGTTTCATTGTCAGGTAAGACAAAACCTACCACACCAGTTGCCCTCCCCCATGCTGTGATTGGGAAAACTCCTTAGGAAAAAAGCTGGGTGAATATGCCCCTTGAAGAGGTCAAGGCTTTGTTTCATTGCTCAATTATGGAGCCACAAATGAAAATCTTCCCTCAGTAATTTGGAGTTAATGCATTGAAAACACAACACTGTTCTTTACCAAAGCAAACCTCAGCAAATAGCCATTTCACCAGCCTTCAGAGACAGTAGGTATAATACTCTTTCATTCCTTTTTCACCTATATGTGCATCTGTACTGATTTCTATAATTTTAATTTGTTTTATTCTGTACAGGGAATTCAATATCATAAAAATTCATTGTGTATCATGTGAGTAAAATTGAGACATGAAGAATTAACACTATCTACTCATTATTTTTAGTGTCTTTCTATATAAGAATATTTCAGCACATATTTGGTTGAGTATATTTCCCAGATGTTCTTTTAACTGTGAGTGGTGTTACTAGTCTGGCCAATAGGGATAAATCAGTATCTGTGCTCTGGTAGAAGAGGATACACATTTCTCACCAATTTTCTGCTGACCATTGTGGTGTAGGTGAAATTATGCAAAGCTCCACGTGTTACCTTCAACCAAGAGATGACCTTGAAATGGAAATTATGTATAACAAAGCAAAGCAACATATCCAGAGAAGACAAGGTTTATAGCTATGGTTTTATTTCTGGTTCTTTCTCTTAAAGCAATTGTCATTTATACATGTGATCCCAGAAACCATGAGCAATGGAAATTTTTAATATTGTCTTTATTTTAATGAAGGAAAAGACCTGTCCACATTTGTGAGGAAATATTGAAGTATAGCTGATGTTTTCATGTTAGAAAAGGTTAAATATCAATCTCATAAAGATTATGAATCAGACAGTGATGATTTTAGGCAGTTTTGTCAAGACATTAATTGTAGTAAAATTGGTATAGACCTCATTTAAAAAATTACATAAATTAATGTCCCTTCCATTTTATTTATTTATTTATTTTTATTTATTATTTTTAGAGACAGAGTCTCATTTTGTCACCCTCGGTAGAGTACGTGGCATCACAGCTCACAGCAACCTCCAGCTCTTGGACTTAGGTGATTCTCTTGCCTCAGCCTCCCAAGTAGCTGGGACCACAGGTGCCCGCCACAACGCCTGGCTATTTTTTTGTTGCAGTTTGGCCAGGTTTGTACCTGCTATTCTTGGTATATGGGGCCGGCGCCCTACTCACTGAGCCACAGGAGCCGCCCATCCCTTCCATTTTAATTACTGTTGCAGTAAGTATTTTTTTCTTATATTTAAGCCATTTAATCATATCCCCTCTAATACATTTTAACATTATTGTATATTAAATAGTTTTATTATTCCCAAATGGCTGCAACGCCTTTCTGGACTAGCAATACAGTGGATTATTTTGTCTCACTGCAAATTGATTAGGTTTGAGTACCCTCCTTTACATAGTTGAAATAACTTTCCATTGTTTCAGTCAAAAACCAATGTTAGTGTGAAGGACATAAGTCATTTGCAGGTAAGTCCTCAATAAACATTTTCTTTCAAGTGAAAGTTCTTTGTTTTCTACAATCACCTTCATACCTAATTTTAATTTGACTTACTGAAAAGTTATATAAGTTTTCTATGATGTTTTTGAGTCTTACTGAGGCACACACCTTTCACTTACTTTGCTTTGCAACATGCATCTGCTCAAATAGCCGTACAGGCATTAAATAAAAAGTGGGATGGTATACATCTTTATGACGTTAGAAATGACCAGCTGTTTTACATTCCCAGAATGCTTACAATGACAAAAGGCTCCAAAGCAGCTTCCAGGAAATGGGATTTGGAGAGATGGAAGGTATTGGCCAGGTGAGCTTGTAGACCTGAAGCTATGATAGTATTACTCAGCATTCTAGCATTTTCTATGGCATGCTGATGATTGTTGTCTAGAAGGTGGATGTGCCTTCAGCCAAAATCCATGTCTAGCGAAACAAAACAATCTACAGATCCCTTTAGAATATATAAAAAAGTCTTGTGTACTTTGCGGTTATATGAATAAATAACCTCTTTTAAAGTATGTTTAAAGAAAAGATGTCGGTGGGGGCTATCATATTAACAGAGTTTAATTAAATGTTCTAATTACCAGCAGTGAAAGGAGAAAATTGTAAAACTTTTTCTTGTTACCCAACAGGAGTCTTTCTATGCTTATGCAAAGTGACTTATAATATAGACTGAATAGACAAGAAAATCTAACTTTTTCTGTATTTAGAATTTCATTAGAGTGAATACCTAGTTTTTATATGTTCTAAATATTGTACAGTATTTATTTGAAATAAAAATTTATGGCAAATACTGACTTCTGTCATAGGCCAGTCAGGGTATGCCTAGATGAGAGTGAGTCCTCTAAAAGCGACTCAGTTACAAATGGGTCTGACGGACCCGAGTTTCAGTGTCTCTGCTCTGCGGTGCCATTGGCTGGACTCAGCTATTTGATTCAGAGGAGGACACTTGTTTTCAGCTATAAACACCTTCTTAATTCTGGATACCAGAGATTTGGAATGGAGGGACATAAAGCCTTGCATCATTTAGGCACACACTCACAAAGGGCAGAATTCTCAGGAAAAATTTACAAATTCTTAGAGCTGATTTTTCTGTGTTATCCTGGTTTCTTCGGGAAACTTTCTGCTTTACCAGTTAAGTTCTTGTTTTAATTCCATGAGCCATGGCACTGAGGCCTCCCTACAAATATTCAGTAAGATCAATTTGCTGTTGCTTACAATTAAAGAAGTATCCCTAATGCATAAATTAATATGCATTTCTTCCCATTATTTGGGGTCTTATCTCTTGTATAGTGCCTAGGTTTTTATGAATACCCATGTTTTTATAATCTTTATTATATTTCAAATCTATATCATCTGAGGTGGTAAACCTATTGCATAGATACATTTGGATTGTTTAAAAACTCCTTCTTTTAAGCTTCAAGAGTATCTCTTCTTTAAATAATAGAAGTGGAAGTAATTCAGAATCAATAGGATATGGTTTATTTAAAAAATTGGCAAAAAAAGAGGTACATCATATGAAGTGGTATAAGGCATTTAAGCCCACAGATATCAAAATGGATTCAAAGTATTTGAAGCTGGAATTAAGATTAATCATACCTATATTTCCCAGTGGGTAACAGAAGTGGAGAAATAGGAAAAGTGAAGGCAAACGGGAATATGTTGCTCTAGCCCAAATGGGAAATGATGGTGGCTGACAGGGCAGGCTAGTTGATGGTGTGAACTGTGACAGATCATCAGGCTTGAGAGAGACGTTCGGGTGGAATTTAAAGCACTGGCTGCTTGATTATTTGTCAGTCACAGCGTCATGGTGAGGATTTGAGAAGAGGATTCCCCTAGAGATTTCAGGCTTGTGCAGGGAAAAGTAATCATGATCAAGGAAGGAAGAAAGAGTGATTTATTATTGTCTTTATCCATCATCCTTTGAACCATCTCCCTGTACATTTTGAGTTGATTAAAGCCAAATCCTGAACTGTATATTTTGGCTGATTCTAGACTCTGTGTGAAGTTTGAGCTCATTGTTGATGACTCGCTCTCTACGGCTTGGCTGTGTTTTGCTATTGTCCTCTGGACATAAATCCCACGACGCGCCCCCTATTTTCTCTAGGAATTTATTTATCTTCTTTCTTCTTCTAGGTAGAAACCAAAGAAAAACATAATCCTGTATATAAAAACTTCACAAAAGATAATGGACCTCCTAAGTAATGCTTATTTAGAATTCTGAGATGATTTTTGTTTGTCATAATACAAAGTGTGGAATACTGTCACACTGAGAATCTAACAACGATGTTAGTCCAAGTATATATATATTTTTAAATATTCTATTCACTTATGGACACTTATGTCCCTCTTTCCTGACACAGGGTGATTTATTTTTCAAAGATTCTAATCTTTTAAACATTTTCGTAAGGCATTTTGGATTATCCATGGTTCTGAAACATTGGCAAATACAATCTGATGAATGATAATCACAATATATATATATTTATATATATTCTGATGATCATACCCCGAGTTCTATGACCCTCCTGCTCACAAGGCAATGCTGTGCCAATTATATTATTTAATGAGATACAAAATAAAATATAATTGGTTTTATTTATTTATTTATTAAATTGTTAAATTTAATAAGTTTTTAAATTTATTCAAAGTTTGTAACATTTACAGTACTGCAGAATAGTGTAAAAATTGTCTTAAGCTACATACAATAAAGACAAGAAGAATTTAAATTCAAGTATTAAAATAATATGAAAACAACATACAAAGATTTTGTGTCCCAAAATCTGAGAATCATTATTCTAAAGAATTATAAATGAAAATAATTATTGGGAAGTTGAAAAATAATATATCCCAATAATATATTCATTGCTGCTACACTCCCTACCTACTTTGTGAACCTGACTGATCAATAATCCTGCAGGACTGGACATGAAATTTAGGAAGGAAGGGTTTGCAGGTGGTCTCAATTTTGTCTTGTACCTATTGTGAAGTCATACTCAAAACTGGGTTGTAGCCACCAAATGGAAATTATCCAAAAGGCTTCCCTAAAGACTGAGAAAGAAGCGTTGGTTTAGGTTTTTTGTTTGCTTGTTTGTTTGTTTTCATATCCTAGAGCAAAAATGTGATTAAGGCAATTCTCTCTTCTTTTTATGTCTATTCCTTTGTACAAATTTCATTTTTCCTCCTTCTAGATCAATGCATAGACTCTGAATGCCCTTTTTTCCTGGAAACAATTAAAATCTAATTTTGAATTTTCATTGTCATTCTGCTGGACAAGGCCAGTCCCTCAGCTTGTCCATCATCCCTATGGGACTCACGGCATCTCAAATCCCTATCCACCTTCATGAACAGACCGTCATCCTGGGCTCCTTAAGACCTGAAGGGTTACACTGGGGACAGATCCAGGCCTCATCATTTCTCCTGTGCCACAAGTGCAGTGTAAAACTAGCAAATGGTTGTGTATTATTAACATGACAGTATTTTACACAGCTCAAAAAAAAAAAAAAAAACTAACACTTTTTTTTTTTCTGATAAGGAAGCCCGTAAACAAGGTGCAGAACAATAGATTGCAATTATGGGTCTTTGGGTAAATAGGGCCAGATGGGAGGTGCTGTGGCAGGTGCTGGTTATTCTGGGAATAACATTTCTGTAACAGTTTTCAGATATACATCATGGACTGTCTTGCTTTTCCTTTCCCTCATTAGTTCACAACAGAGTAGATTTACTAGCAATAGCAGAGGAGCATAAAAGGGGCAGATGAAAATCCGTTCTATTCTTGCTCAGTTTTGTTTTAGGGCAGAGATACCAAAATGTGGAGCCAACTAATGAAAACCCCTTTTGCATATCTCACATGGAGCACCTGAATAGCCGTGAACAATTAGGGAAACACACACACACACCGGGACATAAAACTGCTTCTTTCTGTCAACTGCCTTGCCTTTCTTACACTGTGGGCTAAGATCAAGCAGGCGGACATCCAGACTGAAGTCCCTTTGAGAATTACGGCTCACACTTAGAAAACCCTCTGCTGTCAGATGTTAAGACTACTGGCCTTTCAACTGCTCCTTTTTTCTTTACTGTTACCTAACACACTATCCCTAAGTGAACAATAATGTGCAGTCTTGGAATTTCAATTCCCATACTAACTCTAACCCTAAATAAAACCTGGTTTTTATTAGTAATTTGGAGCTAATGTACTTTGCAGAGTCTCCCTGCTCTGAGGTTATTCACACCTGGAATGAAACTGAAAAATCCAAGGAGAGGCACTAACTTTATCCTGCCATAAAATTCCCAGACTTCAATAGTTGACTTCAAATGATGTTCAGAAGTTTTTCTTTCTTTCCTTCCTTCTTTCTTTTTCTTTCTTTCTTCCCTTCCTTCCTTCCTTCTTTCTTTTCTTTCTCTCTCTCCTTCCTTCCTTCCTTCCTCCTTCCTTCCTTCCGTCTCTCTCTTCCCCACTTTCTTTCTCTCCTTCCTTCCCTTTCCCTCCCTCTCGCCCCCTCTCTTCATTCCCTCCTTTCCTTCTTTCTTTTCTCTCTTCTTCCTTTCTTTTTCTCTCTTCCTCCCTCCCTCCCTTCCTCTCTTCCCCCTTCCTTCCTTCTTTTATTTTTTGAACACCTAAGTATAATGTTCGGGTAAAGGGCACTGCTATTAATATGTTTACATGTTGCAGTGAAATTTTATTGATCAATAAATTTTTAACAGGGCTAAGAGCTGATTTCTATATGTACATATTTACTCTTAGAAAAGTTAAATTTAGATAAATTCCTTTAGAAAATAATTGCAGGGGAATTCATCCTCTAGCAAAATCACTTGTCATAAATGTTTCAAGAGGATCACGAATGTGTTAAGACGGAAATTCCAGAACATCTCTCTTAATACTCTTAATTAATTAACACATGTGTAACCTAAATCCAAGAACCTCGGTTCATTTAGCCTTTTTCTTCATACAAGTTGTATCCCTTATCTGGAAATATTGGGACTAGAAGTGTTTCAGGCTTTGGATTGTTTAGAGTTTTAAAATACTTGCATGTAGATTATGTTTTATCTTTGGGATACACAAAATTCATTTATGTTTCATATGTAAAATAATACAGGTAGCCTGAGGGTAATTTTCTATAACAATTTAGGAAACCTACTGCATGAGGTCAAGTGTATAGGTTTTACTTGTGGTGTTATGTCAATGCTCAGAACTTTTTAGATTTTGGAGCATTTCAAATTCAGAATTTTTGGATTAGAGATGCTCAACCTGTAAAGTGAATAAAGATGAATATTAATACTTTGGACAAGGTACATCTCAAATCTTTAGAAGCACATTTAAAAGAAATAACTAAGACAACAGTGTTTGCTATATAGTTACCAGACTAAAAAAAGTTTTTGTTTTTTTTTCTTATGCAGTAATATTATAGAATTATTCTACAATTAGTGTTAATATAAACACAAGCATTTTTAATCCACAACTGATAAATACTGGAAAAATTTGAGTTTGTTTTGTAATTTATATATAGAATGAATATTTTGAAGGGAAAAAATATCAAAACGGTACATAAATAAATAAATAATAGAATTCTTTAACTTGCTAACATCTGAAATGTATGGGGTAATCTTCTGCTCCTCTAACATAATTTTGTCATTATCATCATATCACCTACTGTTATGTGAATTTCCATGATGGCCAGGAAGCGTATTTTTTTCTTGAATTATACACAAGTTAGAATAGGGATAAAGGGAAAACCTAAGATCAGCAAATATATATGGGCTTACAGCCTTATGAGGGGATCACACTAAAATGTAGATCTGTATGTCTTGAGCAAGGTAACAAAGTCATCATCGTAACACCTCATTCACCAGGTAATATGTTTTCATTTGGGGGACAAATAGATAGACCTGGTTTATAGATCCAGCTTCACTGAATTAATAACCTCTCTAGCTTTCATTTTTCTGATTTCTAATTTGTGACAGTAATAGGTAACTTTTGAAAGTAGTTTTTAAAGATCTTAAGAGATAATGGATGCAGGGATCAAATAATGTAACAACAGGCCTTGTCCTTTAAGAAGGAAGTTTTAGTACATGTGGACAGGAAAAAGGGAATGTCTAATCTCTCCACAAAATAGGTATATTCAGTACCACCTCATTTTATCTTACATCATTATAATTTTCCCTATTATTTGTAAAAATAATGGCCAATTTACCAAACAGAAAATAGCCATCCTGAGAATTGTTCTAATATATAAAAATAAGAAAAAAAGATTGGCTTTTTAGAGACATTTTTAATTGGCATATTTCACACCGTGTATGGATGCTATATACAACGTGATGTTTTGAGATGTAGTTGGCGTTGCATTGTTGTCCGTTCCTTACTGGGCAGATTCAATCCAGTGCAGATCAAAAATATAAAATAAATTAAAAACAACAATGCAACAATGAAAAATAACACAAATAAAAACAATATTTTATATACTTGTAAGGCATACCTAATCAGCCTTCACTTTCTCTTCCTTGACCTTAAAGAAAAACAGACACATGAGCAGGCACAGCATGGTGGCAGACAGGTGGCAGACAGAGATTTGGATAGATAAACAGATAGACAGATAGATTTACATGTCCGAAATGACTTAAATGCAATATTTGGACAGGTATTTATTATCAAGAAATCCCTTCAGTTTAAGAGTGAGTCAATCAAAAATCTGAAGCCATTTTTAATTTATAGCTGCTAACTTAGACAAAAGTACTACGACACTGATAAAAACTAAATCCAGATGGAGCAGAGATCCCCAAACCATACAGTATTCTAATGTATTTTCCTGGCTGTCCTATTTACTTGCTTTGAGACTTAGCATGAATTCTTTTAATCCTTTTGTAGCTTTTCCCAGAAGCTGAAATTTTTCACAAAGTGAGAGTGGAAATTCTCTCCATTCATAACGTATAAGTTATATCAGAAATACATAAAATGCTTAGATAATTGCATTAGAAAACTTACCCAAACCCATTAGTATTTCTAAATAGTGGGGAAAAGCAACATATTTATATACATCTGGTAAGTCTAGTTATAGATTTGCCATATAGATAAAATACCTAAGTTGAGTATCTTCACCAAATTATATAATTATAAGTCTTTTTATGTCAAAGATAAGCATTTGAGTTGACTATTTTTCATGAAATGTTACCAAAAGTTGATGTCTTAGCTTTTTTTTGTCCTAGTTTATTTAATTGGGAAAAAATTCAGTAGACTCTGTCTACCAAGTGATGTAATACAAACTCTGTTAGTTTATAAGAAAGGAAATCTTTTTAGGGATGTAGCATAAAAATCAGAGATAATCTATGAGAACATTATATAAACTGAGCTTCTGGAGATTAGAAAACATTCATTCTTCTTCACTATTTTATTTCCAAAAATTGATAAAATACTTCTTTCACTGATTACAAATTCATTCAGTATGTTCGAGTGTTATAATATTGTTGCTTATTAAATATTTGCTTTACATTTGGAAAATGCATTGTGTAGGTTTCATATGCTTGATTATTCCAGGAAGCACTATAATTACTAAGAAGTTTGATACTTGGAAAGGCCACACCCTTTATTACACAGTAAAAGCACTGAATCCTCAAAGAGTTGACACATTCCCCCCCAAAAGACTTAGCATCCTCTGGAGAAGGAAAAAGGTGTTAGAAAGCAGATGTTACTTCATAATGGGACACAGATGATTTTAGATAACAAATCATTTGAGTTTTTGCTCTTTGACAAAAGAAAAAAAATTGTGAAAAGCAGTGGAATTTGTACCACAATATCTAGGTATCACTCATCGTATGTGGTCTGCTGGAGTATCAATTGTAAGAATAGTGTACCCTATCCCGAAATTCATACTTTTGGAAGAAAAGTGCTTATTTTAAATTATTCCTGCAACTCTCAACCTGTGGAAATAAAACTTACAGCATTTCAAGCGATCCTTTCATTTTATCAGAATGTCATTTCGTAACACCGAAACTGTTTCTTTTGGCTTACTTCTTCCATGTGGCCAAAGCTAGAAATCCTCATTTTGAAAGAGTTTTGTGCGTCTTCACAGCCCTGGTCAGCTGTTTTCTTTATTACACATTTTGCTCTGGCCTCACTGTCTCAGCCTCGTCTTCTTTTATTTTAGCCCATACTTCATCCACTGTGCCATCTGGAAATATTATTAGATGAGTAACAATTACATTTCTGCTGAAAGACTCAGGATTATCCAAAATATTATTTGATGATGTATCATCCTACGGGATGTAATACTAAAACTGTCACATACTATATCACACTAGCACCACTATCGTATAACACCTGCATAGGCCCCTCCATCAAGTTCTGATTACTGTCAGCAAGAGGTTAGCAATGGAGAGAGAGAGAGTAAGATTTGCAGAATAATGACATCTGACATGTCTCTGCAGCTGGCAAAGACATGCAACAGAGGAAAAGGTAGCACATAATATAACTTTCATTTCTCAGCAAAGGTATGTACTCTACTGTGTAATATTTCAACAACTGCTTATGACTTCTGTTAGATTTTCCTTTTTCTCCTAAAATGCAATTAAATACAGAAAGCCTGTGCTATATTTTATATAAACATTTGTGGCGATTCAATGTACACTTCCTAAGTATTCACACTGGATTGAATATTTTCTTTTTCCTTCTTGGGCAAATAGTCATTAGTCGCACATGGTCCATGTATCTGTGTTCCCTTGTTTGAGTTTGAAACCTTTTACCAAAACATCTCACTTTAGCCTCCCAATCAATTTGTGGTCTCATCTTTGCACTGAGAGAGAGAGAAGGAGAGGGAGAGATTTTTTTTATACTACTCAGGTGAGAGCTAAATTAAACAAAATTGTTTTATCTCAGCCAATGAGTTGGAAAAGTCCTACTTGCCGACGGCCTGCTGGTTTCCAGCCGTGCTCCTTTTAATAAGCGTGGAGTATTTCCTTGTACTTTGCGCTTAAATCCCTGGGAATTCTCCCTTGGGGAAGGAGGGAGAATCTAGCCTTCCTTTATTTGAAAACTTCTATTGTTGTCTTCTTTTTTAATCCGTAAAGGAGATGAGTCTCAATGAATTGATGCAAACTCTAAGAAATTCCTATAACACCATTTGCAGAGAACGTGGTATGGCCGTGTATTTAATATTTACACGGACCTGTAATTTAAGCTTTTCATATCTACTATGACTTAATAATTGTCCTACTTTTCTTTGCATGGCTAGAAAAGACCAAACTCCTATGACCAGAGTTTTATATTTTTAATTATTTCTAAGTGCAAGGGTTTCTGCAATTGGTAATCTTTGCACTTACAAATTTGAAATATTGTCTATTTCCTTCTTAACTATAAATGTATTGGGAAAAAATTTATAATATATTGGCTAAAATAAGATGCCTAATTAAGAAGGACTTTAAAGGATCGTGTCATACAACAGACTCAGATTCTATGTGCTAAACATGTGGCAGAGGGGCTTTTGATCAAGTATTGACCTGCAATTTTATTCTTCACAACATGCGGGAGTCAAACAAGAATGTGCAGAATTTGAGTTTTAGCTTTCAGCTCAGGCAGTTTTGATGTATTTCAAGATGTAAAATAAATGAAAAGATTTTTACTGATAATCATGTGCAATTTAAAAGGAAAAAAATTCTTTTCCAAAGAATTCTGAAAAATTAATTATACTTTTAGCTTTCTGGCTGGGTTTATACCTTACTGCAATTCTCTGCCCCCCATGGGTGTGCAATGCCTGTTGGCAGGCTATGTTCATAAAGTAAGACAATCGTTTCACCATTTTAAACATTGCTCATATCAAAGCCTTAAATGTAAAATTTAATGTTAGGAAACACTGGTTAAGATTCTAAATATGCTGTTAATATAAGTTATTGTTTTTGCATGTGACTTTATGCTCTTAAAAAAAAGAAAAGAAACAGCCAGATTTCTACCTCCAAGAAGTGCTTTGACCATTACTGGGAGGGTTTATGATAAAGGCTTTGATCTCTCTGTACATTCAGTAAATACAAAACATTGCTATGTTTTAAGGATGTGCATATCTGCCCATGTTATGACTTTAACAAATGTTTTAAACTACATTTTGAAAGTTGCTGGTTTGGTAAGGCTCCAAACACATTTCTTTTAATCTTAAATTTCCAGCACTAACCCTCTGAGCTACAGTGCTTGATGACTTTACATATCGCAAGGGTCTGTTCATGCAAAATTTGACTCTCTTTCGCAGACATCATGTTTTGTGTATCAAATGAAGAAAGTACAATACAAATAGCTATAAAAATGAATGGTCACACAGGGCAACTCTGACAAAGCACCGTTATAGATTAGCTTTGTATATGAGGGCTGAAATTAGATGGGAATGTACATTATGGTATTTCTAATATTTTAGGGAAGTTATATATGTGTATAAATATATATATGCATGTATATATATATGTACACACACAGACCACATATACTATATACACCTAACTACAGATACACATATATATTTTATGTGTGTATATATACACACACACAGTTTATAAATCAATTGAAGAACAATGAAAAAAGGGCCAAAAAGGAAAAAGAGACAGAAAATGTGAAAATAAACAAAAAAAGGAGAAACCAACGCATGGCAAGTGGGCTTAAGGGAAGGTGTGGGAAAAGCTCTTTCATAGGTCATAAACTTTCCCTAGGTAGATTTAGTTAAAAATATAAACAGAAATTGGAATGGCTCAAATATTCAAGGCCCAGGACATATTTGTAATTGCCCTTAAATGAAAATAGTCCAAGGTATGAGATGGAACTTCGACACTTCATTCCAACTTGCTGGTAAATATTATCAATTGCTTTCTTCAGCATCAACATCATACTACGCTTTTTATTTCTTCATCTTTTTCTCTTTGACGTTTTTTGTATGTCAGAAGCCAGGGAATTTAGTACGAGGTAACTGCTGAGCTATTTTTTGCAACAAACTACTCCTGGGAATTGTTGAGCAAATTCTGTAGTATATACTCACTCAATGTTGCAGTGTGTGTAATATGCAATATTATTATATGATTGCATATTTTATTATTAGATAGTAATCAGTTGTATATAATTTAGGGGAATGTCTGTCTACCCAACAAAGTGACTGATTTATCTACGTGGAGGAGAAGCTGGGAAGCTGTGAATAGTGGCTAGCTCTGTGGTTCAGGGGCCAAAGGTTCAGGTCCAGGAGCACAGCCGCCTCGCGGGACAGGAGACAAGCGAGGCCATGAGGGACAGCCAAGTCTTCCCTCAGGGAATCAACAAGCTGGGAAAACAGGAAGGACTGTGAAGCCTCAGATTTGTATGTGTCAGGTAGAGTTCTGAAGCCGAGAACCACTGGGACTCAGTGCAGGAACCACACGGGGGGGAGCAACTACTCCAGAGACGGGACGTCCTGGAAGCAGACTCCATCTCCAAGCACAGCCCTCCTAGACTCCAGGTGGGCCTTTTTGCTCACCCCTCCCTGATTTGTTCCCGCTTACATGCATTTGTTTCTCCCTTTCCTTGTTTATTTCCACTCACCCGGTCACAGGTCTCATTTAAAGGATTGGCACATCCCCTGGTCGCACCTTGTCCTTTTCTCTTTGCATCATGTGCTGACTTACACCGCCTTTGGCTGGTCTCTGTCACTATTGCCATTCTCAGCCTGATGCTGCGCTTCTGAGCTTTTACACCAGCCGTGTCCCAGACTCACTTAGGGTAATAAACCGAACAGATCAGAGGAAGTGCCGGGGAGGCAGGCGGAGACACAGTGTGTGTCCCTCTGCTCCATCCAAGAATGGTCTGTTCTGGGACAGGGCCAACCTATCTCTGTCTTGTTACTATGACTTGGATGACTGGACATTGCTTCTATTTATGTAGATTTGCCTAGAACTTACTGCCGCCTTTCCTATCATAAACATGTGGCCTAATTGCATCTATCCTCAATATTAGACAGTCCCGTAATATATATTAGACATTCCCCTAATATAATTTATTTATTATTTTATTATAATTTAGGGGAATGTCTAATATATATTTCCTCAGCCCTAATAAATTTGACTTCTTAACCTACCTTAACTCAACGAGGTAGAAAGCACAATAGCCATGGTAAGACATTTTCATGAGGCAGAAGAGAATGACTTGGGAAAAGTGCCTTTAAGTTTCATGCCTGGCCTCGTGATTTTCTTATAAATGAACCTTAGCGTAAGTAAGGATAAGGAAATTGGATCCCCAAACCTAAGTTTGACTTTCTATTACAGAGGATTATTATAGCCCCCATCTCACTGAGCTTAAGTAAGAATTAAATGGTAGAAACAATATATACATGTCTAGTTTACCACATGACATGCTTAATTACTCAATGCTTGTTGATTACGAGAATGAAATATTTTCTCTTATGTAGGAGATTAGTTGTTTATCTATTAGTTTTATGTTAGTATTGCATACAGCAGCTACTTCCTTTTCTATTCTTGTGATACTTTACTAAGAAGAATGTTCGTTAACACCATCACACTTGTGGTGCATATTTGAAGGGTCAGGAGAAAACTTCTAAATATGGATCAAAAGTGTTTTCACATAGTAAATGAGAAAATATCATGAATGTTACATTAATCAGGTGGATAAAAATATCTCCGATTGTATGGGAAGCCCGCACACTGTACTCCATGACTGAATTATTGCACACAGCTATGACTCAATAAAAAATAATTTAAAAAAAATAGAATGAGAACTTTATAGGGATAGAATGAAAAAGACTGTCATGAATGTGAGGTTGCAAAGGTGTGGAAAGAGGAAGAGCATGGGACCACCCTTCAGCAGGTGCAGGTCATCGATGGATTTTAAGATTAAAAGGATACATGGAAAATTATTGAGCCTGGAGTGGGAAGCATACAGCAAAATTATGAATAGACAGGTTTGAGAATAAATGGCTGGGGAAAAAGAGACCAAGCAAGAATTTCCTGAATTCTCACTATTACAATTGACAATAATTTCTGTCCTGACCAAGACTGAGATGGTGATGACTGAGCTGTCCAGGAAACATTTCTAAGAAAGAAGCTTCAAAACATGGCAACAAAATTATGGAGGTTAAAAAAGAACTAAGATTTCTCCAATATGATAAAGGAAGAGGAAGATTTGTATTTATCCTTGGCACATTTCAATTTCTGGCAACTTCTGTGATTATTTGTAGCAGCAGAAACACCTTTGAGTACTTGCTAAGAGAAGTTGTATTCAAGGTCTGTCCTAGGGACAATTTATTTTCCTGTCACCATGGCAATGCTGCCAAAATAAATTATGGGTGTAGAGTTTCCTTCCTTACTTCAAACCCCTCAGTGGCAAAATACTGGATAGAAGGGATCATCATATTTAAATGTATCACAAGGACTGTATTTAAAAAGCTTGATAGATTCCATTTAATGAGTTCATTTTAACTTTTTGTCTTTGGTTCATTGACTGATACTGGCTTATCGATGAGTACTATAGTCAGTATTACTCATTAGTTACCCCAAAGCCATTCAGGACCCTCTTCTCCAATGTCTTCCTTTATACAGAGGCTAGAAAGTTAAAATGTTTACCTTCCTAATTACCTTGGCAACTTTTTGACAATATAATGGAAGAAGAAATCCTTTGATCAGAAGACTAAGAAATATATATATAATTTATATACATATATATACACAAACATATATACAAACATTCATATACATATACACATACATATATACACACACACACATACATAAGGCAGACATAAAATTGGTATGCAAATTAAAGTAGTTTAACATAGTGAATTGCACATGAACTTTATGGACACCCTGTATATATATTAGCATGGATAGCCTTAACTAGCATTCCCCACCCTCATCCCCAATCTTCCTTCTGCATTTCCTTTTGTGCCCTTCTCTTTTATCTTCCTGGAATGTGAATGCAATCTTTGTACTCTGCCATCCCATGAACATGAGAATGAAACCTACATATTGAACGAGACTGGAGCAAAAAGATGGAAGAAATCTTAATTCTTAGTGACACAACAGTACTCAAATGCCTGCTTCTGGTTTCTTTTAGAGGAGAAAATTAGGTCATTATCTGTTTCAGTTGCAGATAGGTCTTCTGATGATTATATTTGAACACATTCCCCAAACTACCCATGATATATACCAAAATTGGTATATAAAAACAATGTATAAGATAAAACTTCTGTTGCCAAGGATCCTAAATACAGTAGCTAATATTAATAGCTATTATTTATTGAGTGTCTTTAATTTTTATAAGGCAATGCACTAAGCAATTTACATAAGTCATCAAACCACACAATAAAACTGTGAGTAAATGTTATGTATATCCCCATTTTGAAGATGAGATCTTTAATAGTAAAGATGGCTAATATGCTTAAAGTCACTTATCAAGGAAACACTGAAGCCCAGATTGGAAATCAGAGAGTTGGATGCTACAACCAAGAATGCAGCTACTACATGTTAAATTGAACTGAATTTGGCCTAACTATGTCTCTATGGTTGAGTTCTTAGTAAGGAAATATATAAACTAACTGAAAGCCAGACATAGGAATATACTTTTGTAACAACTAGCTGAGTTTCAACCAAGAAGTAGCTTATAGAGGAGCTTGGTCAATCACAGGTGGCCAGTGGATCAGCTCATGTTCAAATGAGTCAAACGTCAAACTCCAACCAATCAAGTTGTCTTTGTACTTCACTTCCATTTTCTGCCCATAAATGTTGGCCAAAGTTTCCTAAACCTCTGCTGGTTATGAAGGCTACATGATCTGTGAATCATTCTTTGCTTAATTAAACTCTATTAAATTTAATCTGTTTAAATTTTTTAACACATATAATATTGGGAAGGAGAGAAACCAATATGCAAATAGTTACAAAGTTATAAAATAAGAACTATTAATAATAATATATGATTCCAATGTTTTGAAGATCTTAGAAATTAGAGGGAGTAAGTCTAATATTAAAATACCAAAATAAAGGGATATTAGTTATCTCAGTGTAATTGTCAAAAGAACTAAAAGCCTTTCATTCTGAAAACTGCAAAAATGTCTATAGCTTACTGCTATTATGGTGTAATTATTTTTTATCACTCTTGCAACTGATGAACCAAATTGTACATTATTTGCTAAGGGAAGCAGGATAACATGCGAATTATAGAGTTCTAGCATACAATGGACTTGGGTTTAAATCCTAGCTCTGCCACTGATGAACCTATGAAATTTGACTAAAGTTTCCTCTTCTAAAAATGGTAATTATAATTTTTCTATCTAGTAATATTTTTGTAAGAAATAAATAAGCTATTATTGTAAAGGGTTTTGAAGACTGCTTATCAAACAGTAAACCTTCCACAATCACTATTATTAATTTCCAAATATATTGTTATATCACCCAAATATAAATCTTTTGTAACTTATAACCTACAGATGTTGAAGGAAATAACTGAAGTTTAGTTTTTACCTGTGTCCTTAGTCTGTATACGTGTGATAAATAATAATGTTTACATTAGAAAGATAGTTGATACCATCAGATTTTAAGGTTTTAAGAACATTACTAAATATATGCAAAGACTATCTCTGTCCTTTTAAGTTTCAAGAAAATCAAAGGGCTAAACATCTTTTAGCATTTTTTCTTTTATTTATTTGTTTTATTCATTTATTTATTTTTTTGAGACAGAGTCTCACTTAGTTGCCTTCAGTAGAGTGTTGTGGCAACATAGCTCACAGCAACCTCAAACTCTTGGGTTCAAGTGATTCTCTTGCCTCTTCCTCCCGAGTAGCTGGAACTCCAGGCACCCACCACAATGCCCAGCTATTTTTGGAGACAGGGTCTCACTCTGGCTCAGGCTGGTCTCAAACCTGTGAGCTCAGGCAGTCCACCCACCTCAGCCTCCCAGAGTGCTAGGATTATAGGTATGAGCCACTGTGCCCAACCCATTTTTTTCCTTTAAATACCAAATAATTAACACTATTTCGTAAACTCTTCTTTTAATGCTTCTTTAATTTATGGGAAATATATTCTAATGTCGTATTTCTCAAACTTTCAGCTACACGACAATAATCTCAGGATCTTGTTCAATTTCAGACTTGATTCAAGGTCTAGGGTAGGGGCTGAAGTTCTGCATCTCTAACAAGCCAGTAGGTGATATTGAAGCTGTTAGTCCAAGGACTACCCTCTGAGTAGTGAAACTTGAAAATGAAACATTTAACTAGTGATACATCACAATTATTTAAGGGTGATGAATTGGCACCAAAGGGAAACAGGATAACACACAGGAGAATATTTGTCTAAACTACAACAGCAGCAATGGCAGCAATTTAAGGGATGCAATAAGTAAGTGAAAGATGCTATACAGTAGAAAAGAGGAGTAAAGACAGAGAGGTGGGAGTGGCATGGAATGTGGATATGTAGCAGGACAGTAAAAGGAACAGAGTAGAGGTTTAGAGGAAAGACAGAAGAGACCATGCAAGGAAAAATGAAAGCATTATAGACACAATTCTCATTCACAGATGGCTTCTTATCAACTACTAGTGGGACAATTATGAAATTTCACTGTATCTTTCAAGCTTTGCTAGCAGCCTATAATTAACTAGAAAGTTTGTTCCCTTCTAGTAAATTGTGTAAAATGAATATAGAAGTTTCAACTTGCTTTTGACAAGCTTTTATACATCTATACATAGTTATCTCTCACAGCAGGAACATAGTAACTTTGCCCACAATCAAACAAAGGATTTGGAAGTCAGCAGGTCGTTTAAACTCTAGTCCCTTTATCTTCAGCAGGTTTGTGGTGCCTACAACCAGGTTTGAGATGCTTGGGGGACATGAGTAAGTCTGATCAGTTCAAAAGCAGTTGCACATAGGAGGTGCTGTACAATCAGAAGAGATTTAAAAAATAGTGAAAATGGTGTAAAAAACATACAATTGCTACATATTTAGTCTTTTGGTGAAAATATTTTTACTGACCCTTTTGTTCCAGTCTATAAGTTCAAGACCCACTTAATTTGTACAACAGGAATGTAAGCTAAGAGCTGAAGGGTGTGCATGTTAAGCTGTACAATAATTACCAAAACCAGTCTCTGAGTGCTGTGGGGGAAGATACTTAACTGACTTAAGTGGTTTGATTTTCAATGCAGATGAAAATGTTCTGTAATTAAATATCCAATAAAATATAGATCAGCAAGAAAGAAATTAGCAACGGGTCTTAACTACTGCAAGGATAAACTTATATTTGATGAAAATACATAAGAGCTGAAAGCTTAAAATCTACTTTGATACTTGAGGCATATGAACAAATGGCCTTCATGAGAGTATTCCCTGTTGTTCCCACAAGGAGAAGCTTCAGTACTTGCTCTGAACTTTTAGAAAAGAGACCTTGTCTTGTGAACGTATTTAAGGAAATAGTTACAAGAGCATATGAAGGAGCACCTCCTTTTTTCTCAAAATTCCAAGAGTCCATCTGAAATTCCTGTGGGTTTATGACCTTACAAAAGAACTTTTAAAGTAAATGTAAAAAACAACAGCAATAGCAATAATACAAAAATTTGGCAGGTAGAGCAGGATTACCAGTTTGATTTTCTATTCCTACTCTGTTTCCGTGACATGCTTATATATTTATTTAATGTGAAAGGATTGTTAAAATGTAGGTGCTTCCTGTATTCTTGTGCTATAATTGGGTTTTAGCCTTCATATGAAAGCTATAAATTAGCTCTATATTAGGGCTGAGTACATTGGATACTTTTTCTTCCATTCTTGAGATACTTTGCTAAGAAGAATATGTTCCAGCTCCAT
>CAUYRH010113181.1:0-15300 GCA_963574655.1 Perodicticus potto | reverse complement strand
ACAATGACGGCTGCAACCAAAAAATGGCCGGGCGTTGTGGCGGGCGCCTGTAGTCCCAGCTACTTGGGAGGCGGAGGCAGGAGACTCGCTTGAGCCCAGGAGTTGGAGGTTGCTGTGAGCAGTAATGCCACAGCATTCTATCCAGGGTGACAGCCTGAGGCTCTGTCTCAAAAAAAAAAAACAAACCAAATGTTAGGACATGGATGTGGAGCGCTCAAACAATTGCTGGTGAAGTGTAAAAGGGTATGACTTTGGAAAACAAGCAGTGTATTATATAATTAAGCATATTTTTTATTTATTATGAGTTAACATTTTATTCCTAGGTATGAATCCAAGAGAAATGAAATGCTATTCCACAAAAACACTTACTTGAAAAAGTTCATACCAGCTTTATTCACAATAGCTAAAAACTGGAAAAACCCCAACACAATAATGGATAAACTGTGGTACATTCATATGTAGAAATACTACTCAGTATGAAAAGGGAGTGAACTACTGATACAACAACATGTATGAATCACAAAAGTTGAGCAAAAGAAGTCAAGAAGGAAAGCATAGATACTGTATGATTCCATTTTTATGAAATTCAAGAACAGGCAGAACTAATCTGCAATAATAGAAATAACAGGGAACGCCTCTGGGAAGAAAAGAGATGTAGTTGTTAACTGGAAAAGGGTGTGAAAAAACTTCCTAGGGTGACGGAAACGTTCTTATACTGAATGGTGGTTATATGAATACATATAATTATTAAAACTCAGAATTCTTACTTCATTTTTTTTGAGACAGAGTCTCACTCTGTTGCCCTGAGTAGAATGCCATGATGTCATAGTTCACAGCAACCTTAAACTCTTGGGCTCAAGTGATCCTCTTGCCTCTCAGCCTGAGTAACTGGGACTACAGGCGCCTGGGGTCTCACTCTTGCTCACCCTGAACTCAAGCAATCCACCCACCTTGGCCTCCCAGAGTGCCAGGATTGCCTGGCTCTAAAACTCAGCATTGTTTACTTAGTATGTGGGTCATACAAAAGTTTTTTTTTTTTGGGACAGAGCCTCAAGCTGTCACCCTGGATAGAGTGCTCTGGCATCACAGCTCACATCAACCTCCAATTCCTGGGCTCAAGCAAGTCTCTTGCCTCTGCCTCCCACGTAGCTGGGAACACAGGTGCCCGCCACAACATCCAGCCATTTTTTGCAGCTGTCGTTGTTTGGCGGGCATGGGCTGGATTTGAACCCGCCAGCTCAGATGTGGCTGGCGCCTTAGCCAGTTGAGCCACAGGCACTGAGCCCATTACAAAAGTTTTGAGATACACAAAAATCAAGAAACATGAAATCCACCCAGATGGAAACAATTGAAGCCCTCTCAGCAACACTGATAAGCTGAGCAAGTTGAAATTCACACAGGTGAAAGGACACTGTTGACTGTGTTTCTTGGAAGTTAAAGGATGGACCATTACAATCTGTCTCAAAACCTTCATAGTTATCCACATATTTATGCATTCCACGTAAATGACTCAATTTGAAAAATGGGTCTAGTCAGCTAGGTCATGGACTTGCGGCATTTGATTGTCTGTCTCACTTTGGGGTATGCTTTCCACACATTGAACACACCCCTTCACATCCAAACCTAATTATACAAGTAAGTTCTGCCAACTAAGTTGCCAAGTTTTCCATGGAGCATTTGCATTGGCAGCCCTGTACAAATAACTCAGTAAGGTTCACAATCTTGCTGTATCAGAATCTCATAGCTGTGTTCACGCAGATGTGTGGTAGTGTCTTCTGAGTAATGTTCATTACCATGGTGTGTTTTTGTGTGCCATTGCAAGAATGTTAGAGCTTGAATTAGAGTAATGAACAAACATTAAATTTCTTGTTAAACTTGGCAAGAGTAGAAGGGAAGTTAGGGATATGTTAGTACAAGTTTATGGGGATAATGCCGTGAAGAGAACAGCAGCGTACAAATGGATTAAATGTTTTTCTGGGGGGAGAAAAGGCATCATTGATGAAGAGAGGTCAGAGAAGCTAGTAATGAGCAGAATTGATGAAAACAGTGCAAAAATTTGTTGAATTGTGCATCAAAATCATCAGCTGGCTGTGAGAAGCACAGTAGACCAAATACACATCAATAAATAAGAATTCCTTAACTGAAAATCTTGGCAAGTGCAAGGTGTGTGCAAAAATGGTCCTGAATGAGGTCTCTCCAGACCTTTTGGAGAGGCAAGATGGTATTTTGGGCCATGTTACCGCTGATGATGAAACATGTAGGTTTATGTACCAAGATGACCCTTAAACAAAGTATCAAAGTGCACAGTGGAAGTCAATTCTGTCAGTCCAAATCAAGAGTCAAAACGATGTTGCTAATCTTTTTTGATATTGAAAGGATTGTTCATTATGAATTTGTACCAATTAGACAGTTAATCACGTTTGGAAGTGCTAAAAAGGCTGTGTGAAAAAGTGAGATGAAAACAATCTGAACTTTTCACCTACAACTCATGGCTCTTGCATCAGGACAATGTGCCAGCTCACACAGCTCTGTCTATGAGGGTGTTTTTAGTCAGTAAACAAAAGAATTTTATTGGAACCCTCTCTCTACTCACCTGATCTGGCCTCCAGTGACTTTTTTTCTTTACTCAAAGATAAAGGAAATACTGAAAGGAAGACATTTTGATGACATTCGGGACATTAAAGATAGTATGATGACAGTTCTGAGGGCCATTCCAAAAAAATACTTCCAAAATTGCTTTGAAACTGGACTAGGCACTGGTATCCGTGCATAGCTTCCCAAGGAGAGTATTTCCAAGGCGACCATAGTGATATTCACCAGTGAGGTATTTAGTACTTTTTAAAGAATGAGTTCATGAACTTAATTTTCACACCTTGTATTTGAGAATACGATCCCAATTCTCATCTTCCCGAGCTTCTCGTAAGACTCGTCATCACATTCACTCTCTCCATAAAGCAGTCCCCTTTCTGTGGCTATCCACTACAATGTGATATAGAAGTCACCCACCCTCTCAGAAGGAGCAACCTGACACAGCTGCACCTGGCAGCTGTCCCACTTGGTGGGTGGTTCTCAGATACTATGTCCTAATGCTTTATTTGTGTGCTGCTTTCCCAGCTGGAGCCCAGTCCCCTCACTGCAGCGGACCTCTGGGCCTTCTGGCAGCTCAACCAAGCCTGTCTAACCCAGCCTCTGTTCACCTGACTCTAGAGTGCTCTGCATACGCTGATGGATTAGATGACTCTCATCACAGTATGTTTATGTTTTAATAACTTTGACATTTTCATATTTCTAAAGAGAAGACACTAGTGTTTCCAGTAGAGGATTAGCCAAATACTCTGAGGCCCTTCGCAAACAACAATTCTGCTCTTCAGTTGTGGTTACGTGGGGAGCTGGAGGACAATCTGGTGGGTCTTTTTTTTTTTTTTTTGAGACAGAGTCTCAAGCTGTCGCCCTGGGTAGAGTGTCATGGCGTCACAGCTCACAGCAACCTCCAATTCTTAGGCTTAAGCGATTCTCTTGCCTCAGCCTCCCAAGTAGCTGGGACTACAGGCACCCGCTACAACACTCAGCTATATATTTTTTTTTTTGTTGTAGTTGTCATTGCTGTTTAGGCCCAGGCCAGGTTTGAACTGCCAAACCCGGTGTATGTGGATGGTGCCCTAACCACTGAGCTTTGGGTGGTGAGCCAGCTTTTTCTATTTTTTTTTTGCAGTTTTTGTCCAGGGCTGGGTTTGAACCCATCACCTCCGGCATATGGGGCCGGTGCCCTACTCCTTTGAGCCACAGGTGCCGCCCTATTTTTTTTTTTTTTTGAGACAGAGTTTCAAGCTGTCACCCACGGTAGAGGGCCATGATGTCACAGCTCACTGCAACCTCAAACTCAAACTCTTGGGCTCAAGTGATTCTCTTGCCTTAGCCTCCCAAGTAGCTGGGACTATAGGTGCCCAGCGCAATGCCCAGCTATTTTTAGAGAAAGGGTCTCGCTCTTGCTCAGGCTGGTCTTGAACCTATGAGTTCAGGCAATCCACCCGCCTCTGCCTCCCAAGTGCTGGGATTATAGGCATGAGCCACCATGCCCAGCCATGAAACTCTTATCATAAGTATTGTATGAGAAGCTGCAACCTTTACAGGCCAATAAAACAGATCAATTGTACTTGTTTAATTGATGAAAAGAAATGTATCACATTGCCCTAACAAATGGAAAAAGTACTGGATTGGGAATCAGGAGAATCAGGTTTTACTTTAGCTTTCACCAAACTGAGACTTTAGGCAAGTCATTTAACCTCTGCAAATTGAGCTCTGGACTCCAAGGACTCTTCTGAGGTTTAATATGAACTTGCAATTAAGGGAGAGGCCCCTAGATGGTGGTGTTGTCCTGAATCAGGACTTGTATATATATTTTTCCCTTCTAGGTAAAAGTAAAAAGGCATGGGTTAGAAAATGATTTCCCATTAGTTTTGAAAAAGTTTAGTTAAGCATTCACTCAATGGGGCGGTGCCCGTGGCTCAGTGGGTAGAGCGCCAGCCCCACATACCGAGGGTGGAGGGTTCAAACCTGGCCCCAGCCAAACTGCAACCAAAAAAAAAAAAAAAGAAGAATTCACTCAATAGCATTCAACATGGCATTAAATCATGAATCATATGTGAACATAGTCCCTTATAATTAGTCCATGTATCTTATTACTATTTTTTTCTAGCTATATTTGCTAAGCTTAAGAAACTGAGTAAAGGCCACCTTTAGCTTAGTAGTTACAGTGCTGGCTCCATGCACCGGGGGTGGCGGTTCCAACCTGGCCTGGCTCTGCTAAACAACAGAAAAAACAAAACTCAACAATGATTGTTGAGAGCACTGATTCATCCAATCTTATAGAAAAATACTTTTTTCCAAATACCAGTTCTAACAATAAATTTTGATAAATGCACTGATTTCTTTCATTCTGAATGTGACAGACTGTATTCATAACCTGTGATTTTCATGGCACAACAACACATATATTCCATTACTTTTCCAGCCACATAAAAGGGCATCTTTTAAAGAAATATGCTTTCAGGAAGAGTGGGGCAAGGAAGAGAAGAATAATAATAAAATTTTCTTTTCTTTTTTTGAGACAGAGTCTCACTTCGTTACACTTGGTAGAGTGCCAGGGCGTCATAGCTCACCTCAACCTCAAAATCCTGGGCTTACATGATTCTCTTGCCTCAGACTCCCAAAGTAGCTGGGACTATAGGTGCCTGCCACAATGTCCAGCTGTTTTTAGAGACAAGGCTGGTCTCCAACTCGTGAGCTCAGGTAATCAACCCGCCTCAGCCTCCCAGACTGGTAGGATTACAGGCATGAGCCACCACATCCGGCCTAAAAATTTTCTAACTTAAATAAAAATGCTGTTGGCTTGGCGCCTGTAGCACTGTGGTTATGGGGTGCCAGCCATATGCACTGAGTCTGGCAGGTTCAAACCCAGCCTGGGCCAGCTAAAAACAACGACAATTGCAACAAAAAATAGCCAGGCGTTGTGGTGGGCACTTGTAGTCCCAGGTACTCGAGAGGCTGAGGCAAGAGAATCACTTAAGCCCAGGAGTTTGAGGTTGCTGTGAGCTATGATGCCATAGCACTCTACTCAGGGCAACACAGTGAGACTCTTTCTCAAAACCCATAATAAATGGGTACTCTAGTTTTAACCCAACAAAGAAAGCACATGCTAACATTCTAGTTTGAGGAGGCTTAGATAAATGATACCAGGTTTTTGTTTTTTTGAGACAGAGTCCCACTCTGTCCTGGATAGAGTACCATTGTGCCTGGCTGAACAGTATCAGGTTTTAACCTAAAATTCTTGGTGAAAAACAAAACAAAAACCAGAACACACTCCTATTTCTCCCCTATGAAATTCAATTGAGTATAAAATTGTATTTCTCTTTAAACATAGTTGAGTCTTGCATTGAATTCAATCAATATACAGAATAAGAAAGTACCTATGAAAGTCTATACATTATGTTTTTGCTTCCTGTCAGTTCAGTGGGTAATGAATGGCAAGCAAAAATTAAGCATGATGGCTGGGTGCAGTGGCTCGTGCTGTAATCCTAGCACTCTGGGAGGTCAAGGAGGGTAGACTGCCTGAGCTCAGGGGCTTGAGACCAGCCTGAGCAAGAGAGAGACCTCATTTCTACTAAAAAAAGCAGAAAAATTAGTTGGGTAGTGTGTGTGTGTGTGTGTGTGTGTGGTGTGTGTGGGAGGTGCCTGTAGTCCTAGCTACTCAGGAGGCTGAGGCAAGAGGATCATTTGAGCTTGTGAGTTTGAGGTTGCTGTGAGCTATGACGCCACAGCACTCAACCCAAGGTGACAAGTGAGACTTTGTTTCAAAAAAAAAAAAAATTGGGCATGACAGAATGAAATGGCATAAAACTATGAACTTTGTTTCAATACATATTTTTTGTCCACAAACTAAAAAGGAAAGCTATTGAGTGGATCCAACAAGGTATTGTCATATATGAATATGTTATCCAACCACCCACCCACCTACCAATCAATACCGAGCCTGAATGGCACAAAGCACTGGAGATATCAATAAGAAACCATCTCTATTCTAAAACACTCAGAATTGTATGAGGAGAAAGGGACTTGGAAAGTTTGGATCAGTTTATTATAGTGTTGAGTAGATTTACAACTATTGCACTTATCATTCTGTTGACAGAGGCCAAAATTTGAGGGGGTATTTCTCTCCAGTAAAAATAGGTTTTCAGAATCTATATAAGAGGTTAAAATTACACAGACAAATATATATACCTCATGTTCCATTCCATGTCCCCATCCCCTTCTTGCTGTTGTACAGTTTGCTGCAATTGAGAATTAAGTTTAGATAATGCTTTAAAGTCATGCATTTCTCATAAAATCACTTTCGAATGAAATTTGACAAGAATTTTCTTTATAATCTCTGCTTTACCCAAAACATATAGAAAAAGCAGTTCTCATACTCCAAAACCGAATGTAACCACATAACTGGGAAGATGAACGTTAGTCAAAGATAAGAGTAGATAAATACTGCCTCCCTTATAGATGAACTCCACGTGGTGGTCACGTAATGGTGTAACCACTGGTTACCTAACTTTTTGGACAATGGGAAAAAACAATAAAAGCTAAAAAACTGGCCCAGCATTTGAAACTCTTCTCAAAATAGAAGAAAGTTATGAACATTGGTGGGAAAGTGTTTTATGTTTCCAATAAAATAGTATTCCATTGATAGATCTAAAAGATTGTCTTCAACATATTTGGCATCAGCCCATAAAGTGTAATTGATTTAGTTATGTAAAGAATCACTTTTATCTTAAGCTTAGAATGTTTAACAACAGATAGGAGTAAAGCGTTTTTTTTTAAAAATTTATTTACTCTAATAATCGTTCAGGGATGAGCTAGGGAAACAATAAAACAAAAAAGTACCATTCATCAGTCCTCTTAAATTTTCATTCTGATTATATTGCAAAAAAATGACCTTTGGGGTTTGGCATTGTTTTCCATTTTAATACCGTATACTCTAAGATATTATTTATAAACCATAATGCATGCCTATAACAAGACATAGCTTTTATATATTACTGGGGTAATGCAAAGAAAATGAATTTTCCTTTGGATACCAGTAATTGTCAAAGGAATGATTGAAGATTCAGACGATGTGCTTTATAACAACCCTGTTAACATAAAGTATAAATTGAGGAAAGAAATAAGTATAGCATGTATACAGAAGGGTTAGTTGTATTAGCAAGGCATTTTAGGGACGGTTTTGGTTCTTGAGTAGGTAAGATACATCACATTTTGACCACCTTCAAATCCTTGGACAAATGGAAAACACAGTAACACAAGAAGCATTTGGTGAACATGAAGTGATTTCACTCAGTGCTTAAAATGCTCCAATAGTCAATAAAGTCTCCCCTGAAGGAAGACTGGTAGGTAATAAGGCTAATGCACTCAAACTGTAAGAATTAATTTGAATATAAAAAAATGAAACTTAGATTACCAACCGTGTCCTGATAGTTACACCATGTAGAATGTCAAACATTTTCTTCTTCATCTTTTTTTTTCAAACATCTTCTTTTAATAGTAAAAAATGAAGAAGCACAGTTAATTCACTTCTGCTGATTAAAATAGATGTCCAAGTGCAACTTTTGCTTGTGAGCCTCCTGGTGCTGCCATGTCACCACTTTCCCCGGGGAACTGTGTCTTCCTTACTAATCCTGCTAGATACTCTCCTCGGTAAAATCCTAGCTCATGAGTTTCCACGTGCATGCTTCTACTGTAATGAAAGCTAACTATAAAATCTACAAGGTTTCTGCTTTCAGAAAATTCTAGTGTAGCATGTACAACTTAGATATTTCTTTTTCAGTTAAAAAAAAATAGTGCAAAAACATATCTGATAGTCAAAGTGATAGTTCAAGTGCCGTTCACGTGTCATGGAACACGGTCAAGCTTCACTTTTAGCTGACTTGTAGAAATTGAACATAGTTTTTGGGAAATATTCCAGATTTTCCCATTAGTTCTCCACTCATCCAGTCGTCATCTACAGACACCAGCTCTGTTATTATATCTCCAGCCTGTGAGAAGACAGGAATTGAAAACAATTATTGGCTTCTGTTGAGTATAAGTATGGTAAGTTGCAGCCTACCTGGAAAAGCATAAATAACCTTCTCTTACATAACTCATTTATTGTGATTTGCCAAGAGGATTAAATGATACACCACAAAGATAATCTGTATGTAATAATCCCATTTGCTTATATGCAAATCTGTATCATTAAATACAGATGCTAAAATCCATTTCCTCAAAATCCATTCCTTGGCCATTGTTAGCCTTGCTGCAATTTATTTTCCTGCTTATATTTTGTGTATCCCCAATTCACCACTCCCAATGTAAAATCTCTCTGAAATAAATAAGAATAACAGCTACCATATATGTATATTTCTCATCTAACAATTATTTATTAGGTACCCATAAGTGTCTGGGCAGAGAGGATACAGCAATGAAAAAAGGCTTCGTGGGCCGGGCGCAGTGACTCACGCCTATAATCCCAGCACTCTTGGAGGCTGAAGGGGGTGGATTGCCTGAGCTCACGGGTTCGAGACCAGCCTGAGAAAGAGTGAGACCCTGTCTCTAAAAATAGCCGGGTGTTGTGGCGGGCGCCTGTAGTCCCAGCTACTTGTGAGGCTGAGGCAAGAGAACTGCTTAAGCCCAAGAGGTTCAGGTTGCTGTGAGCTGTGATACCACTGCACGCTACCAAGGGCAACAAAGTGAGACTCCGTCTCAAAAAAAAAAGGCCTCACTCTAGAACAAGAAGACAAGCTGGCAGAAGGGTCAGAAAGCACGGGGTTGCCAGCTCATTAGGTCAGCCAGGGAGGTCCCACAGAAGGTGACACTTAAGCGAAGACTTGGAGATGAGAGAATAAGGCAACTGCTTACTGTATGCCTTGGTCCTATTCTACAAGGATCACTCATTTAAATAATACTGCAGTCCTAGACAGAGATACTATTATCCTTGTTTTAGAGATATATTTGTATAGAATTCCTTATTTTAAAGAAAAGGAAACTGAAACCCACGTAGATTATGTGACTTGCCTGTGTGGCCTGTCTGTCTAGTCAGTGATGAACCTGAGGGCTTGTTTTCTAACCACTAGGCTACACAGCCACCATATTTTACACCAGACCCTTCTCCTTAGAAAGGCTTTTATTCTCACTGCTTTCATCAGCATGCTGAGCATTCTGTACTCTGTCTGTATGTTTGTGTATACTGGCATTTCTCCTCTACCATTTGGTTTATTCTGTTCCTCCATGGCTCCAACAACAAATTTGCATTTTTTCCCTATCTTAAACAGCTTTACCTTGACTGAGAACACTGATTTATCCTCATCAGGTTAGTCAAAGTGGCTGTATGTCTTACTTATTTGCAAATTATAGTTCCTTTAGCAGAAGGATGCTAAAGATGAACTATCTTGCTCTTTCCAGTTTCTAACTATTTCTTAGAATCTGTCTTTCAGATTCAACAATGATCCAAGATGACCCTGGGTACTTTTAAGAATATTTTTAACATGCTAAATGGATTTATTTATAGCCCTAGTACATTACCACCTGGGGAAAAAAAAGGTTTGATTTAAGGGTTTTCATTATGGAAAATGGAAAGGAAACATGCTCACTATCAGATGTTATAAATTAGTTTCCTCTGCTAAAATCTGTAAAAACTCTAGTAATGCAAAGTTTCTATTATAAATAAGTTTCTTTTGGTTCCTAAATTATAACATAGCTGTTTTTCTTAGGCCTGGTCCATATGTACATACCATGTCAGTTTCCAGAGGGCTAGAAATATTTTAAAAATAAGTTTTCTTTACTAAAATTCTGTAGATATTCTCTTAAGATATTAATGACCAATAACAGTGAAAGCAGTGGGGAATCCCTTAACAAAAGAGCAACAGAACTATCTTACAGTCAGTCATTTGTAAAATGAAGACAATCTATTTTTCTGCAGGATACTGTGAATTGTTCATACTGAAACAACTTAAATGAAGGCCAAAATAAATTGAAAAGGTTTGAATTTCAATTTTTCACTTGCAGTAACATTTTACATAAAAATAAAAGTAATACATTTTGAACCAATGATTCCCAAGACTGAAAAGGACAAGGCAAGTTTCCAAACTTTTTAAGAATTAAGACATTGGCTCGGCGCCTGTGGCTCAACGGGCTAAGGCGCCAGCCACGTACACCTGAGCTGGTGGGTTCGAATCCAGCCTGGGCCTGCCAAACAACAATGACAGCTGCAACTAAAAAATGGCCGGGCATTGTGGCGGGCGCCTGTAGTCCCAGCTACTTGGGAGGCAGAGGCAAGAGACTTGCTTGAGCCCAGGAGTTGGAGGTTGCTGTGAGCTGTGATGGCACAGCACTCTACCAAGGGGGACAAAGTGAGACTCTGTCGTCAAAAAAAAAAAATCAAAAAAAAAGGGAAGTGATATAGAGTTACCAACTTTTAATTCTGCATAGTTAAGGCATAAGAAAAAATATCTTGTTTACTAATAATATCTTAAATATAAATGACATTTTAATATAAAAAGGATAAAAGAATATCCTATCATTCAGAATACAGGAAAACTCTATCACAAGATGGAAAGTTAGCACCTTAAGATATTTCTTAATACTAAGATATTTCAGCAAGTCCTCTAATTCCCCAAAGCCCACAGATACCTAATTCAGGTATTCAGGCGAATGACCTTGTCTGGCACTCACTGCGTAAGTACACCTTGTCCAAGTACTCTTTGATGCTTTATCTTTCCAGAGCATCCTTGCCTCTGACTGAATAATGTCACTGATAGAGAATTCCCCACTGTCTGACACAGGCTCTTCTGACAGCAGTGACTGCTAAAACCACCTTCCTTCCTCTAGCATAGTCCCAAAACACTACCTTGGGAGCTTTCCTCTGATCGTGGTCCAATTGTGGACTGGGGAAACAGAATCATGAAAAATGTTTTGTTTTTACTTTAAGAAAAAATAAGAGGTATTTCTTTGGTGAAGTAAGATTAAGATTACATTTTAGGCTTCAGGGAAAGAAAAAAGCCCTTCATAAAATAGCTCAACCTTTTGGGACTATTTCCCCAAAGCTTTGCTCGGTGTTATTGTGTATGAGAATTCAGTGCCTTATGAGGCTGTAATTATAATCAGATAATCAGAGGCTACAATGCCATCTGATTTCTCCACTGATTTCAAAGACGTGTCAGTAGCAGGCTGCAAGGGCCATATAGAGGCTCATCCTTTACTACAGCTACAAATAAAACTTCCATGTTACTGAGACCTGGTGTTATAAGGCCAAGGAATTATTTTAGGGATTATGGGGTTATTAAGCCAAAGTTTTTATAAGTACCTGAATACCTGGTTGATAACATAAATTATCAGCCGTAATTTGCCCTATTTACTTCCTCTAATCTCCTCTTAGAATCAGTGTCTAAGATCTCTTCATTTGAAGAAAAAAAAAAGGAACCGATATAGAGTTACTAAAATTTTATTATTATTATTATTCTTTTAAGAGATGGGATCTCATTAGGTTGCCCAGGTTAGAGTACAGTGGTTATTCAAAAGCAGGACACCACTACCAATTAGCACAGGAGTTTTGACCTACTCTGTTTTTCACTCTGTTTTTGACCTAGACAGGTTCACCCCTCCACAGGCAACTTGGTGGTCCCTTGCTCCCAGGGAGGGTGGTCACCATATAGATGCCAAACTTAGTGCAGACCCACAACTGGAAAAGCTCACTACAGCCCAGAACTCCCGGACTCAAGTGATCCCCCTGCATCAGCCACCCAACTGTGTGCCACCACACGCAGCTTGTTCATCCTTAGGTAATGATCAATATTCCACCCAAATGTTGCACCTTTCAATGGAAGACATTTCAAAATTTATAGTACTCAATGCAGTTTCAATCCTATGAAAAGAAAAGACAGACAGTCTGACCTTGAAGGAAAGCTCATCTTCATTCTCCCCATGGAAATCATATAAGGCTTGGGCCTTCCTCCCCTTTGGTGCTACACCAGACATACTCTTTGCCTCAGCTGTGAAGATATCGAAAATTCAAATGTGTAGAAAGACAACGGACTAAAAGAAATCAAACATTTTAAGAAACCCTGTCACTCTACAAAAATAAAAAAATAAAATAAAAAAAAAGAAGAAACCCTGTCACTCTCAGGAAATAATATTTTCAATTAATTTTGAACTTAATTAACTTATAAAACGATGGAGCATATTTTAAAAGGGAAAAATTATATAGGATTTATTAGACAAAATTCACCATTATTTAGTGAAAGCATTTTTATCTTTTTATTCCCATAATTCTAACAAAATATATGAATGAAGTTTGCATAACTTTATGAATCACTTCTTTCAACCGTAGATAAACAAACTGGGTGTAGCTGGAGGGAAAAGGAATTTTCAAAGAATCCTGGGCTCCCTTGAAAAGTAAGAGCTATGTCTTATAGTGGTCAGACCTGGACAGGGCCGCACGAACACTGCTGGGAAGATCCCCTCTCTGTCCTGAAGTCTGCCCCTGCACCAGTCAGAGTCCAGATGCTCCAGGATCAGGATATGGTCTCCCCTTCTGAAGGATAAGTCATCACTCGTCTCTGCTGTAAAACTGTGAAGGGCTTCACACCATTCTCCAGAAAGAATGCTAACCTTTTATAAATCAGAAGTTTGGTAAGAAATGTGAGATTTTATTTGAAATTGAATTCCACAAAGCTTAAAAAGTGATGGGGAAAGAAAAACCTAAGGGATCATAGGCTTTCAAAGCCCAAAGATATCTTTATTATTATTATTTTTTTTAGACAAAGAGTTTCAAGCTGTAGCCCTGGGTAGAGTGCCGTTACAGCTCACAGTAACTTCAAACTCTTGGGCTTAAGTGATTCTCTTGCCTCAGCCTCCTAAGTAGATGGGACTACAGGCGCCCACTACAACGTCCAGCTATTTTTTGGTTGTAGTTGTTGTTTGGCAGGCTTGGGCTTGATTTGGACCCGTCACTTCTGGTATATGTGACTGGTGCCCTACACCCTACTGGTGTCGCTAAGCTACAGGTGCTGAGCCCCAAAGACATCATTAAGTAACTTTAAGCTGCTATCAAGTTTCAGAAGTAAGTTTCCAATAATTTTTTCCTTAAAATATAATTCTATTAATAAATGACAATTATAATAAGATTTGTGGCTTTTCTGCTGAACTTCTAAGGGATATCCCATGCTTAAGCAAAAACTTTTTTCTTATTATGATCTATGATATTTACATTAAAAAATGTGGTAAAAGCATAAAAATATTTATGCATAGTATTTATGACACTATGAGAAACTCTGCTAAAATATCTAACTTTCAATGAAGCTCTTCTTTATCTAAATTAGGAAGGATAAGAATAGGCAGTCTGTTAATTCCCAGGTCTTCACTTGATTCAGACTTGAAGTCCACTTGGCAGAGGACGTCATTAATTCATACTTCTTAAAATTAATTCATACTTTTAATTTTATGAAGCACAGTTAACTTTAAGGTTGGCAGGATAACAACCCCAATGTGGTCAGTTAATATGGTGGAATGCTCCAATAAGAAAGGTTTTACCCCAACATCAGAGGAAGGCTTTCCTCTGTGGAGAGTATTTCTGCCAAATCAGGTGCGAACTCTACGTTCAAGAAGCTCAAGCAGGTCTGCCATGTTCCCAGCTGCAGTACACTGGGAAGATGCTTCTCTTCTGAGCCCTAGCTTCATCTTACGGCTGCTATGAGGATTAAATGAGATAACGCATGTAGAACACTTGGCATAGTGCCTGCATATCCCAAGTTCTCAATAATTGATGTTTATGAAACAAAACCCCAAACAAACTAAAAACCCTAACCTCAGCCCTCTTGCTCATGCATCTGAGTAACCAATCCTAAGAATGGAACTTATCACTTTCAAACAAGGCAGGCAACCCATCTGAACTTTTCCTTTTGGAGAACTGTAGTCAGTTTCTTTCTTGTTTGACTGATTAGTGGGTGGGGATGAAAAATTAAGAGACACAGAGCTCAATTACAATAGACACAATGACCTTACCAGGCTCACTCCTCTAAACATGTCACAAGAAACCAGGGAAGTCACCATATTCCTATTACCTTTAAACATTTAGAGAGTCATAAAATACAATGTGAAAAGCCCAGCTTTTTTCTCTTTCCCATTAAAAAATAATACAAATGTTCCTAAACATTTGTAAAGTTTAGAAATTTATGAAGAAGTGGAAGAAAAAGCAACGACATAGATAAACATAACCACCTGGAAACAATTTAATGGTAACAATTTAAACATAATTCCTTCTAGTTTTTTTATGCTACATATTCAATTTTATATCCTCTTCCCTATAACATATGTTTTTCTCTCACGACATTTCCTTTATAAATCTAAATCTAGTTTTTCATGTCTTCAGAACATCCTTCCAATTATGGTCATATTTAGGTTGAATTTAATTTTTTCTTATTATACCATTGCCACTATGACCACCTTTGTGACTAAAATCTTGTTGCATTTTTTTATTTTTTCCTTAGAATGATAAATCATGTGTACTTTCTCCTTTTTTAATAGTCACAAGCTTTTTTTTTTTGAGACAGAGCCTCAAGCTGTCACCCTGGATAGAGTGCTGTGGCATCACAGCTCACAGCAACCTCCAATTCCTGGTCTCAAGTGAGTCTCTTGCCTCCGCCTCCCAAGTAGCTGGGACTACAGGCGCCTGCCACAACGCCCAGCCATTTTTTGGTTGCAGCCGTCGTTGTTGTTTGGCAGGCC